>MCJB01021401.1:95733-140669 GCA_002018475.1 Nicotiana obtusifolia | reverse complement strand
GGGGGGGGGGGGAGAGAGAGACCAAACCCTACGTGGGTTGCCTATGTATCCCTCTGTGGGAAGTTAGGTTGAACGTAGTTCTGTTACAGCAAAACCTAACTCTATTTGTCTTTAAACATAGTATCTCTTTATTGCATCTGAGTTTATGGGCTTCTTGTTGATTCTTCCATCCATTTCTGCCAAGATTAGAGCTCCACACGACAGTGCTCGGTGAACCACGTAAGGACCTTGCTAGTTTGGTGCGAACTTTCCTTTGTCTTACTCTTGGTGGGGGAATATTTTCTTCAAGACCAACTACCCCGGTGCAAACTAGCGTGGCTTCACTCTCTTGTTAAATGCACTAGCCATCCTGTTCTGATATAGCTGACCATGGCATACTGCATCTATTCATCTCTTGTCGATGAACATGAGTTGCTCCTGTCTGACCCATATCCACTCTATGTCGTCTAATTTTGCCTCTTGAATGACCCTTAAGGATGGTATTTAGACCTCCATGGGGATCACATCTTTAGTTCCATATACTAACATGTAAAGGTGTTGCCCTAGTGGATGTTCTCATAGTTGTCCGATAACCCAGTATGGCAAAAGATAGTTTCTCGTACCATTGCCTATGATTGTCCACTATCTTTCGTAGAATCCTCTTGATATTCTTGTTGGCTGCCTCGACTACCCCATTCATTTGTGGTCTGTAGGCTATAAAATTATGGTGGTCGATTCTGAACTTCCCGCAGATTTCTCTCATGAGATTTTTGTTGAGGTTAGCGTCATTGTCGGTGATGATAAACTCCGGTATTCCAAATCTGCAGACGATGTTGTTCCGAATGAAATCTGCCACTACTTTCTTTGTGACAGCCTCGTAAGTAGACGCTTTCACACATTTAGTGAAATAGTCAATAGCTACCAATATGAAGCGATGCATGTTTGATGCGGCAGGCTCTATAGGTCCAACCACACCCATGTCCCAAGCGGCGATCGGCCAGGGTGAGCCCATTACATTTAACTCATTTGGCGGAACCTAGATGAAATCCCTGTGAATCTGGCACTGGTGACACTTCTGTACATAGCGGATATTGTCGCTTTCCATAGTCATCCAAAAGTATCCAGCTCTCAAGATCTTCTTGGCTAATGTGAACCTATTCATGTGGGCTCCGCACGTTCCTGCATGTATTTCTTCCAGTAAGCTAATTGCCTCGGCAGCATCTACATATCTCAACAAACCTAAATATGGGATTCTCCTGTACTGGATTTCCCCGTTGAGAAAAACATGGTTTTCCAACCTTTTGAGGTCTGCTTTTGACTATTATTAGCATTCTCTAGGTATTCTCTGGTTGCAAGGAATTTTTTGATGTCGTGATACTATGGTTTACCATCTGGTTCTCCATCTACATAGAAGCAATAGGCATGTTGATCCCTGATTTCTAGCTCGATAGGGTCGATGTAGTTCTTGTCTGGATGATGAATCATAGATGATAGGGTTGCAAGGGCATCCACGAAATCGTTCTGAATCCTGGGGACGTACTTGAACTCAATCTTCATGAACTTATTGCATATCTCCTTCACGATTGCAGGTACTGAAGTATCTTGACATTCTTGGTGGACCATTTCCAGTGGACTTGGTGTATCAATAGACCGGAATCCCCTATGACCAAAAATTCTTTGACGTTCATGTCGAATGTCATTCTGATCCTAAGGATGCATACTTCGTATTCAGCCATATTATTGGTACAAGGGAATCTTATCTTTGCTGATGCTGGATAGTGCAGTCCAGATTCTGAAATCTGGACTGCCCCAATTCCGACTCCATCGAAGTTTGCAGCTCTATCGAAAAACATTCTCCATCCAGGGTACAATTCTGCAATAGCTTCTCTATCAAATAATACTTCTTCATCGGGAAAATACGTAGTAAGTAACTTGTAATCCCCATCCACTAGATTCTTTGCGAGGTGGTCGGCCCTTTGATAGCCTTCTGAGTTATGTACACAATGTCAAATTTGCTCAGAAGAATTTGCTATTTAGCTAGCTTTCCGGCAGGCATCGGCTTCTGGAAGATGTACTTGAGCGGGCCGAGCCGAGATATCAGATGCATAGTGTATGCTGACATATAATGCCTTAGTTTCTGGGCAATCCAAGTCATAGCGCAACAAGTGCGTTCTTTCAAAGTATACTTGCCCTTGCATGGCGTGAACTTCTTGCTTAAGTAGTATATGGCCTGCTCCTTTCTCCCAGTTTTGCCATGCTGTCCCAACACACAGCTGAAGGCGTTATCCAAGACTAAAAAATATAGTACAATGGCTTCCCGGGCTCGGGGATAACTAGCATTGGTGGATTTGACAGATATTCTTTGATTTAGTTGAAGGCTTTCTGGCACACTTCTGTCCATTTTATGGTAGCATCCTTTTTCATCAACTTAAAAATGGGTTCACATATTACCATGGACTGGCCTATGAAGTGACAGACGTAATTCAATTTACCCAGGAAACTCATTACATCTTTCTTGCTCTTTGGTGATGGCAATTCCTGAATGGCCTTGATTTTTGATGGGTCCAGTTCTATCCCCTTCCTACTTACAATGAAGCCCAACAATTTTCCAGCGGGAACTCCGAACGCGCACTTTGCTGGGTTCAATTTAAAATTGTACCTTCACAAGCGTTCGAAAAATTTCCTCAAATCTTCCAAGTGATCTGAACTCTTTCGAGACTTTATGATGACATCATCCACGTACACTTCAATCTCCTTATGAATCATGTCATGAAAAAGGGTCGTCATGGCCCTTATGTAGGTGGCACCAGCGTTCTTGAGACCGAACGGCATTACCCTACAGCAGTAGACTCCCCAAGGTAGGTGAAGGCAATCTTCTATGCATCTTACTTGTGCATCAAGATTTGGTGATACCCAGCGAAACAATCCACAAACGACTGCAGTTCATGCTTTGCGTAGTTGTCGATGAGGATGTGGATTTTTGGCAGAGGGAAATCGTCCTTTGGACTAGCTTTGTAGAGATCTCGATAATCCGTGCATATTCTGATCTTTCTGTCTTTCTTGGGCACTGGGACGATATTTGCCAACCAGTTGAGATAATTGGTGACCCTTACCACATTCGCCTCTATTTGCTTGGTTACTTCTTCCTTTATCCTCAGACTTTAATCGGTTTGAACTTTCTAGGTTTCTGCTTGACCGACGGTCTGCTAGGATCGGTGGGAAGTCGATGCGAGATAATGTTAGTGCTTAATCCCTGCACGTCATCATATGACCATGCGAACATATCGATGTACTATCGGAGGAGCTCAACCAGTTTTTCCTTCTGCTCGGCTTCTAGATGAATGTTTTCTGGTTTCTTTCATGTCTTCTTCACTTCCAAGATTGACCACTTCCGTATCTTCGAGGTTGGGCTTGTTCTGACTCTCTAGTTGTTCGATCTTGTGCGGGAACTTGTTTGGCATCATAATCTCATAATACTCCTCGTAATCTAGGTCGTTGCACTCGACGGTTTATTTACATGTCACCATCGCGGAATGAGGGTTTTTAGCATTTTAATTACTGAAAAGAAAAGCTAAGCATAAATGAAGCGGTAAATAAAGTTGCAATATTTGAGAAAGTGATTCTTTTTATTTCATCAAAAGAGGAACTTCTTAAGCGTTCAAAAGAGGCAAATGACAAAAAAAGGGTATAGACAAGGTGCAGGCCTCAATTGACCGTGCGCTTTTCAAAAGAAAAATTTTACAGCTCCATACTACCAAGACACCCAGCGAATCAAAGATGGACTTGCGGTCCAATTCCGCAGCTCTTCCCCTGGTTCGACATCTCTGATAATCGGTGTCTTGATGTCAGTCCCTTCACAGCATTCTTCGATCATATTCACGAACAACTTTCCCATCTCGTCAATGATATCATCTTTTGGCACTAAACCCTGAACCAGACTTGAAATATGCTCTGGCACAAAAACCTTTTTCCCGAAGCTACCAGTATGAGCTTTCCCTATCAGAGGCTGATATCCTATGTCAGCCCTTCCTTTATGCCCATTAGGCTCAATTGACTATGTGATCTCATCCAACCTGTCTCCTAGCCTTGTTCCTAGCCTGTATCCATATTTTATCATCTCCCTCATAGCCATATTGGATCTATACGGCGACTGTATTCCCAAGTTTTGTTCAGTCTCTTCCATTTTAGTAGTCTGCATGATTTCCACTGCATGGAAAGCAACACCCTTCAATGAATGTAATCGCATGCTCCAAATAAACGGAGTGATCCCACTCGCTGTGGACCACGATCTCCTGACATCCCCATTCAAGTTTCATGCATTGGTGTAAAGTGGATGGGACGACCCCTACCATGTATATCGAAGGCCTTCCCAGCAGCAAGTTGTAGGAAGAAGAGATGTCCATTACATGAAACAATATGGCAAATTCGACCGGCCCAATCTGCAAGGCCAAATAAATTTCTCCGATAACATCCTTTTGCAAACCGTCAAAGGCCCTCACACTCACATGGATTTTCTTGACTTCCCTCAAATGAATTCCTAACTCCCATAGCGTAGAGAGTGGACAAATGTTGACTCCTGACCCTCCATTGACCAGCACTCGTGATACCATTTTGTCCCAGCATTTGATAGTGATATGAAGAGCTTTGTTGTGACTTGTGCCTTCGACATGAAGTTTGTCTCTTCTGAAGTTGATCATATTTGCTTCGATCATTTTCCCAATTGTCGTGGCCAGCGCTTCAGTGATGGTGTTTTTTGGTACACTTACTCCACTTAGTACTTTCAACAGAGCATCCTTATGACTGTCGGAACTCATTAGCAAGTCCATGATTAATATCTGTGCTGGGGTTTTCTTCATCTGCTCCTCCAGGGAGTACTCTTTGGCCGACATTCTCTTCCAGAACTCGGTGGCTTCTGGGTCTGTTATGTTCCTTCTTTGAATTTGCTCTCTTCCCAAGTTCCATCGATTGACATTTTCAGGAGCGTAGCATGTCCCAGACCTATTCATACCATGTTCTACCGCAAAGTCTGTCATTTTGGCCTTCCACTTCTACCAGTAGGTCCATGGGATGGTTTTGTATTGCCGGCTCTCTTCGTCCCCGAGAGGCTGTCGTTGATAAGTCTGAACTGTCACTGTAGGTCTCACTTGTACTATAATCATTGGAGCCCTTTGAGGAGGGATCCCGGCGGCTTCTACATTTCTTATAGTGAAAATCGTTCCCTTTAGGTCATATTTTTCGTCCAATGTGATCATGTTAACTCCCTGGTTTCGGTGATTTGGCAGCGTATTATGATTCACATTAGGCGGAGCCGGAATGCACTACATGGCTCCGTTCTTAATCAGTGTTTTAATCTTATTTTTAGCTTAAAATAATCTTCAGTATCATGCCCAGGTACATTGGATTAGTACACACACCTTTTAGTTGCATCAAAATACTTGAGGGATACTCAGGAACCCTTCCTTCAACTGGATGTATCAATCCTGCTCTTCTCAATCTTTCAAACAATTGGGCCAGAGGCTCAGCAATCGGGGTGTAATTTCTAGGACCCCTCTTTTTAAAATTAGGACGAGGGCGTGGTGCATAAGCGGGTCAATTTTGGTGAGTAATGGTTTGGAAAGGAGCATATGGTCGTTGTGGTTTTGGGTTGTTGTTGGCTCGAGCAGGGTTGTATAGTGGTTGAGGATGATAATATGGTTAAGTGTTATAGAGTGGAGCATAAGAGGGTGGTGGTGAATGACGATTTTGAGAATAGGAAGTGTTTCCGTGACATGGGTTGGGTTGGGTTGGGTTGATAGTAAGAGATGACTGTTGAGACCTCCTCCTTCTTTTTCTTTCTGCTACTGATTGACCCTGATTGGATGCTCTTGTTGACCGCTTGCAGTGCTGCCATGAATTGTACTTTACTAGATTTTATACCCTCTTCTAAGAAATCTCCCATCTTGACTAGCTCTGAGAATTTCTATCCCATCATTCCCATCATTTTTTCGAAGTATATCCCTTCCTGGGCTCTGATGAAATACTTGGTTAATTCATTGTCGTCGAGCGGAGGTTGCGCCCTGGCGGCCTCTAACCTCCACCGACGTGCATATTCTTGGAATGACTCAGATAGTTTTTTCTGCAAGTTCACCAGTGCGAACCTATCAAGAGTGATCTCTGTGTTGAATCGACAGGGATTCATGAAGTCCTCTATCATATCTTGCCAAGTTCTCTAATTTTGTTGATCCTGTCGAGTATACCGGGTGAGTGATTCTCCCTCAGGCTCCTTATGAATAACTTTATTCTCAGCTTCTCATTCCTCTCCATTCCGACTAACTTGTCACAATATGCCTTCAAATGTGCGTGGGGATCACACGTCCCATCGAAGATATCAAAGTTCGGAGGCTTATACCCTGCTGGCATATCCACATCCGGATGAATACACAGATCCTCATAGTCCAAACTTTCACTTCCTTAGACAACTTAGAGGTTCTTCATTTGCTTTCTCAAGATTTGCAGCTGCTCAGATACTAACTCCTGTTCCTTATGCTTGGTTCCCTTTCCATCTTGGCATATTGGTCAATCTCATAAGGCACTCTGACCATGACAGGCGCTGTAAAAGTAGGTCCAGAAATGTCATATACAAGGAGAACATATGGCTCATGAGCAGCGGTATGTGCCACAGGTATGTGCTGGTTCGGGTGAGTGGTAAAAGTGACTTTGTCACGAGGATAGGTGTGAGTTGAATTGGTGGTAATAGGCGGGTTTTGTGGTATCTAAATGTACTATGGTACGTACGTAGTGTAAATAGGGGGATTTGGTGGATTTGTGGGGGTTACTGGAGGTATGACTTGAGTGGTAGGAACCGAAGTTGGGGTGTTGTTATTTTGGCGTGATGTGGAAGGAAAGTGGCCGGGAATTGAATCCAAAGAAGGGAAACGAGGGGGATGAGGAAGCTTTGTCACGGCCAAAAGTGCTAGCTCCCTGATATGTTGTACTTCCTCCCTTAAAGACTCCATTTCCTAGGCCATCCTATCCATGTATTCATCATTCCTGGTATCGTCCTTCTCCCCCGATCGCCCCCAGCTGACGGCGATGACCAGAGCATGTTCAGTCGAGTTTTTTGTAGCTGACATATTTCCCTTTGATCCTGGATTGTATGAAGGTATGCCAGTTTCGCTCAACAAAAACCAATTTTCTTTTTTTTTGTGGGGTAATAATAAAGTAAAAGAAAAAACAAGAAGAAAGAAAAGAAAAAGAAGGTGGAATCAGTTTCTTCATTCATACAAGCAGGAAATCACACAGAGCAATTAATTCACGCATTAAGGCTAGCGCATTTCCTAGAATTCGTGGGGACCTCTCATTGCCATAGGTAGGCCTACAAGCATTTAGACTTGACACATTTAGATCCGGAGCAAGTTTGTTTTCATCGACAATATGGAATGAGATAAATGGGAACAAAGATTACATCACTGCTTCATAGAACTGTATGGGCTTGGACAACTTGCCCTTTTGGGAAGTAAAAGAAAACTGGAAATAAGGGTACAAAGTGGGAAAGAAAGGGAAATCAACCATCTCTACTAACCACCCTCGGAGTCATTCCCATATCTTCTTCTTATTCTGGCTCTTCTTCCGGATCCTCCTCCAGTCTTCATCAAACTCCTCCTCGTCATATTGAACTCTGACCCCTCATCTGGATCTTCTTCTGGCTCTGCGCTAGACTCTATTTGGATGCACTCCACTACCCAGTCATCGCCTTCAACAGGTGGCAACATGTGATCGATGGATCCTGGGACTACTTGACGGTGCATTGAAGTAGTCACAAGGTAATGTGGTAGGATCTCACGGTAAATTTGCAAAACAGCCAATGCTTCCTCTAACCAGGCTATACCCTCTCTGCTTGGTCGGGCCAGCTCGTCTTCCTCACTCATCCAGACATAATACTCAGGAGTGCACCACGAGTTTTGACCCATTGGCATTGTGACCGGGTCATTCCACTCTTCTTGGATCCTTCTTATCTTGGGCATTGGAATATGTCTATTGTACTCATCCACATATAGCGTTGTCATTATCCACAGAGGCACATCTAGGATCATCCCGAACTGTCTGAGAATCCGCAAGGGTGAATATGGTTCAATGCCCTCAAATCCGATCAGCTCAATGAAGTATTTCTAAGGAGTCCTTAAGATTGCCCTTCCACCTAACCATGATAGCTTCCAGTTGATCCATTATCCACTCAGATTGATCAGCATTTCCCTCCACTCTACTTGTCTATGTGGGGAGACCCAGTGTCTCATCCTCTCGTTATGGTTGCGAATCATGTTGCTGACGCCCACAAAGTAGTAAATGATGGCCTCTCACTGGAAAAAAATGTTTGGTAGCCCAAATCTAAAGTAGCAAGTTATAACCCTTAAAGAAATCAAACCCTCGTGCACATGCGGACAAAGCCCTTAGCATCTTAGCTAGCATCATCAGCACCAAAGTAGCTTGAAGGTTTCCATGGAAGGTCACCAGAACCACAGGTAATAAGTTGACGTTGATCTAACCTCTTCTCTTTGGGAAGACCAATAATCCCAACAGTGCCATTGAGAAGGTGCCTGAGACTCTCCCACGTCGTTTGGTCACACTGAAACTCTCCCGAATACAACTCATAGCTTTCACGGTGCCCAAACCTGTCGAACAACTGGCCGAGGCTCACCCATCTGTCCTCGATATTTCTCAGTATACTACTGTTGGCTAGGCCTAAAGCATCCAAGAACCGGTAACTGGGCATAGTAACTAGCAGTATTGGCTTCCTTCTGTTGAATGGCAGCTCCATAAAATTGGTAAATTCCTACAATGTCGGTACTAACTCACAACCAGCAAACTTGAACACCACCTTAACCGGATCCCAAAACTCTATCAACAAGTGAGTGAGCACCCTATCTGCTTGGATGTTTAGGAAAGTGGTTAGAGCCCCCAAGTGCGTCCGAATCTCATCTCCGTGTTCGTGGCAAATGTTCCACCACTGCTTCAACTTATGTGGCACTCTCATCACCATGTTAATCTCTGGGATGTTTTGGTTGATTTCCATTTTCTAAGGTAGGTAAAAGAAAGGTGCTTGGTAAGTGCTTACTTTGGATCATTAAGTGTTTTGTCAGGTTTGTTTCTCTTTCCATAGAAGTCATGTCGTTGGGTGCATGACCCATTGATATTACGGTGGCTTTCCTAATCGTGTGTCGATGCCAAGGACCGACTCACCTAAGATTTAGGCAGTATGACCTATTCTTGCTAGAGTAGAGTGTTTCCTACTTTTGAGTTGGACTGAAGGCTGCAAGAAGTTATATCAGTTGACCCGACAAAGCCATTCTCTGAAACTAGAGAGTTTTGGAAAGAAGGTTCATAGGGGTGTAAAAGACAAACCTCGCGTGCCATTGTGTGGGGTAGTGTACAGCTAAGACTCGATAGGAAGAAATGTGATGACATTGTATATAAAGCAGTAACATATAAGAGTGTAGCAGCAATAAGCATAGGAATAAGTATAAAAGAGCAAGTAAAGCAGGTAAGCACGTAATTGCAGTTTTATCTACAATTAAGGCAATGCACAAATAAATCTAAATGCCAAATTTAGTCTAAGTCTTCTAAGGTCAGAACCTAAGTGTGAACTCTGCAGTAGAGTCGCCATGTTGCTGCACCCTATTTTGCACTAGTCAAAACAAGATTAAACTTGTATTTTCTCTGTTGTTGATGAAAGAGAGTCGCCACCTAATATTTAAAGGTATACTAGGGTACCTTCTTAATTACTAAGTCATATTCTTTATTAGTCTGCTAATCGATGAGATTCTGAGTAAGGCTTCTTGTTCTTCTAAGGGGAAGGTGTTAGTCACCCCTTAAAATCTACCAGGGGCAGCTCCATAGGACTTAGACTAGGTTTGAAATCTATTATTTATACTATGCCTAAACTAGTGTTCTAAAGATATGGCTTACCGTATATTAGGACATCATTCTTACAAAGGGAGGGTGCAATTTGAAAGGGTATGAATTTGTAGAGGAGAATAATGTTAGTGCATATATACTTGAAAAGAGCTTTCGAAAGAGATATAGGATGTTTGTATCTAAGAAAGTATGTGAAAAGGAGAACTAAATTAAAAAACTTGTTCCTAAAGCATTGAGGTGTATATTGTTCTAATCAGATGAAGGTGCTATGAAAGTAAGCCTAAGATATACTTTGATTTTAGACTTGAAGAAAAACCATTTGAAAATCTTTTGGGCGACAACACCATTTTTTTTTTAAATGATTTGATTTCCCTTTTGAAGATAAAGCTTGTGCTTCAAATATGATTTTCCCTCTTTTGAAAGTGGAGCTTGCATCTCTTACTAAGCTTTTGCGCTTCAAATCCTTTAAGAAAAAAAAAAGTTAGCCAAAACACAGTAATTTAATGATATAAACAACTTATAATTAGCGAACGGGAGATTAGTTACTAACTAATACTTCTTTTAGTCCTATTTTGTTTAAGGCTTGCCTAAGTTTTATATGACTTAAGATATAAAGTAAAGCATTCAATCCAATATATAATTGTTGTATACATGTGAAATAAATAACAACAAGAACACGGCAAAATGTGATAAGGCAGTAAAACTAAAGCAATTAAGCAGTGAGTAATAAAGGAGTTAAAGGAGAGGATTGGACACTGGTACTGGGCCTCAAAGAGGCAGGCCCAGCAGTAATAGGGACGGCAGCTGCTGACTTCTAATTTCCAGAAAATACAGCAATGTTGAACATGGGCCTGAGTTCCTCAAGGACTCAGTAGGCCCAACCAACTGTACATGTTCAAAAAAAGAAAGAAAAGGTCATTAGATGCATATTATGTATGTTCAACCATGCATGAAAAGCATAAGTAAATTATTTTCGAGCAAAATATATAACAAACTATCAATACTCAAATACTATGAGAACCTATTCTAATGTGACGGTTCTATATGGTAGATAATTTTGTCACGACCCAAATCCCAAACCCGGTCGTGATGGCGCCTCTCGTGAAGACAAGGCCAGCCAATTCGAACCATAACTCTTTTTAAGCAATAAATTTAACAAGAGAACAACACAACATAGTTTAATAGCAGTCATTTGCAGAAAAAAGAACATAGTGAACCATCCCAACAACAGCCCCAAACCGGGGAGTCACAAAGTCATGAGCAACTAATGAAATCCTGATAACAAGATTACTATTACAATATCTCTGGCAAAGTTGTTTAAATAAAGTGGAAATAACAATATAAAGAGATACGGGGCTGCGGACGCCAACAGCTACCTCGTAGTCTCTGAGCCACCGCTCTGACAATCGTAGTCAATGCCTCGGAGCGGAATCAATAACGCCTGAATCTGCACACATGGTGCAGAAAGTAATGTGAGTACTTCGAACTCAGTGAGTAGCACATATAAATAATGACTGAAAGTAAGGAAACACGTAAAACACAAGGCAATGCATAATGAAGCAGTAAATAATTATTTGAAAATAGTAAATCAGTAAGAAATCATTTAAAAATCATCCCAGCTCTGGTTACCAGTTGCCATTGTTACCAACTGTAACCTACAGTTGTCATTGTTACCAACTGTAATATCTCTGGGTTCAGTATCAATCTCACAGCTCTGGTTACCAGTTGTCATTGTTACCAACTGGAACCTACAGTTGTCATTGTTACCAACTGCAAAATATCTCTGGTTACCAGTTGTCATTGTTAACAACTGGAACCTACAGTTGTCGTTGTTACCAACTGTAATATCTCTGGTTACCAGTTGTCATTGTTACCAACTGTAACCTGCAGTTGTCTTTGTTACCAACTGTAATATCTCTGGGTACCCTGCGCTCACTCGGGGTGTACAGACTCCGGGAGGGGCCCCTTACGACCCAAGCGCTATATCAAGCCACCTCGTGGCATACATCTAGGCCCTCGGCCTCATATCAATCAAGCCACCCCGTGGCGTATATACAGTATCTCAGGCCCTCGGCCTCATATCACTCAGTAAAACCTCACACCTGGCCCTCGGCCACACTCAGTCAGAAAATCATCACAAGCCCCTCGGGCATAGTAAAACCGTAGTTCTCAGCCCAAACATCATTTCAAATATTGTGTAAATCTCAAAACTGAGTAAAAAAGTGGCTGAGTTGTACAGCAGTGGAAACAACATGACTGAGTTCAAGTAATAAGTACAAATAGTGAGGAAATAGTGATAAAAATCCCCGGAGGGTGCAAACAATTGGCACGAAGCTCAAATATGGCAATCAGCCCAAAACATGATGATACCAAATAGGTTTCAATCAAATATGTAGTAAAAATCATCAATCGGGATGGACCAAGTCACAGTCCCAGTAGTAAATTACCCCACGTTCATCATCGAGCGTGTGCCTCACTTCAATATAGCACTATGATGTGCAAATCCGGGGTTTCGAACCCTCAGGACATCATTTACAATCAGTACTCACCTCGAACCGGCTAAATTCCTAGCCCACGACGCCTTTGCCCTTCTAATTGGCCTCCGCGTGCGTCGAATCTATCAAAATTCAGAACAATTACGTCACAATATGTTAAGGAAACAAAACCCACGCGAAAATAATCAATAAATACTAAGAAATCCCAAAATTAGCAAAACCCGAGCCCCGAGCCCACTTTTCGAAATTCAGTAATTTTTCACCTCAATGGGTTCCTTATCTTCCCGCAAGTTCAACCATACAAGATTTATCGAATTCTGACATCGGTTCGGCCTCCAAGTCTTAAAATCTAAACTTATGGGTTTTTTCACAATTTCCCCAACTTAATCACAATTACAAGCTAGAATAGCAGTAGGTTTGGGTAATTTTGATCAAGATTAAGTCAAGAACACTTACCCCGATGTTTTCCCTTGGGAATCTTCCAAGAATTGCATCAACACTTGCTTCAACCCGAGCTCTATAGCTCCAACAATGTTCAAGATGGTCAAAACTCCTCCTCTTGAGAATTTGTCCAAGAAAATGTCCTTTGGATATGATTTTAAGGTTGATTTGCCGTGATTCTATGGTGTTTGGAGGTGTTTCTCTTTGTGGGTAACGGAAAAATGGCTTTTGCATGGCAAATGGGCACTGATTTCTGTTTATAAAGGGGCCAAAAATCGAGACAAAAACACCCCTGTCCGGCCCTATATGCGATCGCACATCTGTCGCAGGACAGATATGCGGTCCGCATATTTGACGTGGCCACCGCAAAAGTGGCCCTAGACTTCACCGCAATTTCAACATGAAGCATGGTTTGCGGTCCGCATTTCAGGTTTGCGATCGCATTTTCGACCGCATTTTTGTCGTTAAATTTTGTTCAATTTTCTGTCTCAGTTTGCGGTCCGCATTTCCTACCGCATTTCTGACATGAACTTTGCCCAGGAACCTAACTGGGTTTGCGATCTCTTGGAGAGATATGCGGTCCGCATTTGAGAAATGAGACCGCATTCTCGACACCTGGTTTTCTGCAACTTTCTTTTCCAACGATGAATTAGTCCGTTTAACCACCCAAAACTCACCCGAGGCCTCTGATACCACAGTATAAGGAACAAAGCAAGGGACTCCGTGAAAGCAAGCCTAATCGTAGGAATGACACCACAGTACGAGAAACAAAGCAAGAGACTCGAGGAAAGCAAGCTTAATCATAGGTACGAAAGTTTCCCTACAAAAAGGGGGTTGGCTCTTGCCAAGACACACCAAGGGGCTGGCTCTTGCCAAACTACACAAACAGTTAATTTGTTTATAGTCGCAAAAGTTTTCCTATAAAGGGGGCTGGCTTCAACCTTGCCAAGCTACACAACTCAGAAAACTTTTGTACTATAACCAAACATGCCAACATACTCCATAACATCATTCAAACTTGTTCCAACCTTCGGAACGCTCAAACAACCTCTCAACGCCCAATTCGAGTCGGATTCAAGCTTAAGGATTTTAAAATCCTCTAAATCGCTCTGTTGATCTCAACCCAACCAAACCTTGTCCGAATGACCCAAAATTTTGCACGCAAGTCCTAAATCACATATCGAAGCTAAAACAACTTTCGGAATCCCATTCCGACCCCCAGATCAAAATCTCGCCTAACACCCGAAAATTGCCAAAATGCTAACTTCGCCAATTCAACTCTAATTCCATACCGGACCTCCAAAACTAATTCTGATCCCACTCCTAAGTCATAGATCACCTCCCGAAACTAACCGAACCATGGGAACTCACATCCGAGCCCTCTAACCCAGAAGTCAACATCCGGTTTAAACCTTCTTGAAAGAGACTAAGTGTTTTGTTTCTTACCAAGTCCACCCCGCACTCAACTACTCGACTTGGTTACGTTAAACACAGATAACGAAACATAATGAGACAGAAAATGGGGAAGACGGAGCAGTAACCCACGAGACGACTGGACATCGTCACATTCTCCCTCTCTTAAACAAACGTTCGTTCTCGAACGGGTCAAGAAACATACCTGAAGTCTCAAATAGGTGAGGGTATCTGCTCTGCATTTCCTGCTCGATTTCCCAGGTAGCCTCCTCCACGGACCGACCTCTACATTGAACTTTCACCGAAGCTATCTCCTTGGACCTCAACTTCCGAACCTGACGATCCAAAATCGCCACTGGCTCCACCTCATAGGTCAAATTATCACCCAACTGAACCGTGCTGAACTCCAAAATATGAAACGGGTCATCAATATACTTCCGGAGCATAGAAACATGAAATACTGGGTGTACACTCGATAGACTGGGTGGCAAAGCAAGCTCATAAGCCACCTCCCAGATTCTCCATAGTACTTCGAACGACCCAATGAACCGAGGAGTCAATTTCCCTTTCTTCTCGAATCTCATAACACCTTTCATGGGAGAAACCTTCAGCAGGACCTTCTCACCAACCATGTAGGACACATCTCGAACCTTCCTATCGACATAACTCTTTTGCCTCGACTGTGCTGTACGGAGCCTCTTCTGGATTGTTTTCAGCTTCTCTAAAGCATCCTGAACCAAGTCAGTCCCCAATAGCCTAGCTTCGCCGGGCTCGAACCAACCAACCGGAGATCTACACCGCCTCCCATACAAAGCCTCACAAGGAGCCATCTGAATACTTGACTGGTAGCTATTGTTATAAGCGAACTCTGCAAGAGGCAGAAACATCCCATGAGCCTCCGAAATCAATAGCGCATGCTTGTAACATGTCCTCCAATATCCGGATGGTACGCTCGGACTGCCCATCCGTTTGAGAATGAAATACTGTGCTCAATTCCACCTAAGTACCCAACTCCCTCTGCACGGCTTTCTAGAACTGCGAAGTGAGCTGAGTACCTCTATCAGAAATGATAGAAACCGCAACACCATGCAGCCACACAATCTCTCGGATATAAATCCTTGCCAACCGTTCTGAAGAATAGGTAGTACACACAGGAATGAAGTGCGCGGACTTGGTCAGCCGATCCACAATCACCCAAATAGCATCGAACTTCTTCAAAGTCCGTGGGAGTCTAACAAAAAAGTCCATAGTGATCCGCTCCCATTTCCACTCGGGAATAGCTATCTGCTGAACCAAACCACCGGGTCTCTGATGCTCATATTTTACCTGTTGACAGTTGAGACACCGAGCTACGATCCCACAATATCTTTCTTCATTCTTCTCCACCAATAGTGTTGCCTCAAGTCCTGATACATCTTCGCGGCACCCGGATGGATGGAATACCGCGAGCTATGGGCCTCCTCCAGAATCAACTCCCGAAGCCCATCCAAATTGGTACACAAATCCGGCCCTGCATCCTCAACACTCCATCGTCGCCGATGCTCACATCCTTCGCATCATTATGCTGAACTCTGTCCGTAAGGACAAGCAAATAGGGATCGTCATACTGACGCTCCCTGATGCGATCGTATAACGAAGACCGGGAAACCACGCAAGTCAACACACGATTGGATTCCGAGATGTCTAATCTCACAAGCCTATTGGCCAAGGTATGGACATCGACTGCAAGAGGTCTCTCTCCAACTAGAATGTATGCCACACTCCCCATGCTCACTGCCTTTTGGCTCAAAGCATCGGCCACTACGTTGGCCTTTCCCGGATGGTACAGTATAGTAATATCGTAATCCTTGAGCAATTCTAGCCATCGTCGCTGCCTCAAATTTATATCCTTCTGCTTGAACAAATGTTGAAGGCTACGATGACCAGTGAACACCTCACAAGATACGCCGTATAAGTAATGCCTCCAAATCTTTAAAGCATGAACTATGGCAGCCAGCCAGCTCCAAATCATGCACGGGGTAGTTCTTCTCATGAGGCTTCAACTGACGAGAAGCATAAGTAATAACTCTGCCCTCCTGCATTAATACACAACCGATCCCAATTCTTGAGGCATCACAAATATGGTATACGAACCCGAGGTTGACGGTAGAACCAATACTGGAGCTGTGGTCAAGGCTGTCTTGAGCTTCTGAAAGCTCTCCTAGCATTTGTCCGACCACACAAATGGAACACCCTTTTGAGTCAATTTGGTCAAGGGCGATGCGATGGATGAGAATCCCTGAACAAACCGGTGATAATAGCCTGCCAACCAAAGAAAGCTACGAATCTCTGTGACTGAGGACGTTCTAGGCCAACTCTAGACCGCCTCTATCTTCTTTGGGTCAACCTGTATACCCTCGTCGGACACCACGTGCCCCAAGAAAGCCACTGAGTTGAGCCAAAACTCGCACTTAGAGAATTTTGCAAAAAGCTTCTCCTGCCTCAATCTCTGTAATACAACTCGCAAATGTTCTGCGTGCTCTTCCTGATTGCGCGAGTACACCAGTATATCATCAATGAATACCACCACGAACGAATCCAGATAAGGCCAAAATACATTGTTCATTAACTGCATGAACGTTGCTGGGGCATTGGTTAGCCCAAAAGACATAACAAGAAACTCATAGTGGCCATATCTAGTCCGGAAAGCAGTCTTAAGAATATCTACATCCCTGATCTTTAACTGGTGATATCCTGAACGGGGATCAATCTTAGAGAACACTCGCGCTCCCTGAAGCTAGTCAAATAAATCATCCATGCGAGGCAAAGGATATTTGTTCTTGATTGTTACCTTGTTCAATTGCCTATAATCGATGCACATTCTCATCGTTCCATCCTTCTTTTTCACAAATAGAACCGGTGCACCCCAAGGTGACACACTAGGCCGAATGAACCCCTTATCTAGGAGTTCCTGAAGTTGCTCCTTTAGTTCTTTCAACTCTGTTGGTGCCATATGATACGGAGGAATAGAAATAGGCTGAGTGTCCGGCACCAGGTCAATGCCAAAATCAATATTCCTGTCCGGTGGCATGCTCGGCAGGTCTGCGGGAAATACATCGGGAAAATCCCTCACAGCTGGAACAGAATCGATGCTTGGAGTCTCAGCTCCAACATCCCTCACAAACTCTAGGTATGCAAGGCAACCCTTCCCAACCATACGCTGGGCTTTCAAGTATGATATCACCCTACTAGGAATATAATCAGTCACGCCACGCCACTCTATCTGCGGCACACCCGGCATAGCCAAAGTAACTGTCTTAGCATGACAGTCTAAAATAGCATGACATAGAGATAGCCAATCCATGCCCAAAATGACATCAAATCTACCATGCTTAGTAGCAATAGGTCGACTCGGGTCTCCAGACCCCCAATAGTCACTATACATGACCGGTACACACGATCCACAACAACAGCATCGCCCACCGGGGTAGACACATAAACAGGTAAAGCAAGAAACTCCCGGGGCATACCCAAATATTAAGCAAAATATGAGGACACATATGAATAGGTGGAACCAGGATCAAATAATACAGAGGCATCTTTGTGGTAGACTGAAACAATTCCTGTAATAACGGCGTCTGAAGCACTGGCATCTGTCCTGCCTGGGATAGCATAAAATCGAGCCTGGCCACCGCCTGCTCGACCTCCCCCTCTGGGGCGACCTCTGGCTGCCTAACCTCCACCCCTAGATGGCTAGGCTGGCGGTAAGGTAACTGGAGCTGAAGTCGAGGGCTGACCCCTCTGCTAGAACGGTCTAGCACCACGATGAGGACATTGCCTCCATATGTGGCCCATCTCGCCACAATCATAACAACTCCCTGGTGCTCTAGCAGATGCACATGGCCTAGGAGGACCCTGGGCCGAGGGCATGAGCTGGAAGGGCACTGAGTGATGACTGGACCTGCTGCAATCCATGATGACCACGACCTGCAGATGCCCCACGATATTCTGGACGAGCTGGCTGAGCAGGCCTGAAGGAACGGCCTCTAACTTTATGAAACTGGCCTCTCGAAGGAGTACCACTGTAACTACCCGGTCCTCGAGGCCTCTTAGCCTCCCTCTCCTCTCTCTCCTGACGGCGAACTGTCTCAATCTCGCGAGCTATATCAACCACCTCCTCGAAGGTAGCACCCAACACTCTCTCCCTGGTCATGAGGATATGGAGATGATAGTTAAGGCCATCCACTAACCTCCTGATCCTTTCACTATCAGTCGGTACCATCCAGACAGCATGTCGAGCCAACTCAAAAAATCTTGACTCATATTGTGACACCGTCATATCCGCCTGTCGCAGCCACTCAAACTGTCTGCGCAGCTCCTCTCTGCGGGACTACGGCACATACTTCTCCAAGAAAAGAGCGGAGAACTGCTTCCAAGTAAGGGGTGCTGCATCAACCGGCCTACGCCTCTCAAACACCTCCCACCAATTAAAGGCAGCTCCTGTAAACGGAAAGGTGGTGAATGCCACACCACTAGACTCAAGAATCCCGGTTGTCCGGAGCATTCGCTGACACTTGTCAAGAAAACCCTGGGCATCCTCGCCCTCAGCACCACTGAATGACGGAGGCTGGAGTCTGCCAAACCTCTCAAGGCGACGCTGCTCATCATCTGGCATAACTGGTACTATGAATTCCTGAGCTGGTGCAGCTGGCTGGGCTGGAGGTGCCCCCGGCATCTGAAGTCCATGCACTACCTGCTCAGGCGTACGGGCAACTGGAGTCTGATTGCCTCCCCCGGCCTGTGAAGTAGTTGCGGCTGTGGTGGCTGAAACCGCCTGAGCCAGGCTAGTGCAAATAGATAATATCTGAGCCAAGGTATCCTGAAGACCTGGAATAGCAATAGGCACAACTGGTGCCTGAACTGGTGCTGCTGTAGCCTGTTCCTGAGCTGGGGCAGCTGGTGGATCAACAGATGCTGCCCTCGCCGCTCTGCCTCTACCACGACCACGACCGCATCCATGGCCTCTGGTGGCCTCAGTGGGTGGTACTGGTGGTCGTCCACCTCGTCCGGTAGTTTGCGGCCTCACCATCTGTGAGAATACAGGATAGCAGAAGTTTTAGTACTCGGATCAACAAGTTCGCACGACAAAAATTTCAAGAATATGGAATTTTCCTAAAAAGGTTCCACAGCCTCTCGAAGATAAGTACAGACGTCTCCGTACCGATCCGCGAGACTCTACTAAACCCGCTCATGACTCGTGAGACCTATGTAACCTAGGCTCTGATACCAAGCTGTCACGACCCAAATCCCAAATCTGATCGTGATGGCGCCTCTCGTGAAGACAAGGCCAGCCAATTCGAACCATAACTCATTTTAAGCGATACATTTAACAAGAAAACAACACAACATAGTTTAATAGCAGTCATTTGCGGAAAAAAGAACATAGTGAACCATCCCAACAACAGCCCCAAACCGGGGTGTCACAAAGTCATAAGCAACTAATGAAATCCTAATAACAAGATTACTATTACAATATATCTGGCACAGTTGTTTAAAGAAAGTGGAAATAACAATATAAAGAGATACGGGGCTGCGGACGCCAACAGCTACCTCATAGTCTCTGAGTCACCGCTCTGACAATCGTAGTCAATGCCTCGGAATAATGCCTGAATCTGCACACATGGTGTAGGGAGTAATGTGAGTACTTCCAACTCAGCGAGTAGCACATATAAATAACGACTGAAAGTAAGGAAACACGTAAAACACAAGGCAATGCATAGTGAAGCAGTAAATTATTATTTGAAAATAGTAAATCAGTAAGAAATCATTTAAAAATATTCCCAGCTCTGGTTACCAGTTTCCATTGTTACCAACCGTAACCTACAGTTGTCATTTTTACCAACTGTAATATCTCTGGGTTCAGTATCAATCTCACAGCTATGGTTACCAGTTGTCATTGTTACCAACTGGAACCTACAATTGTCATTATTACCAACTGCAAAATATCTCTGGTTACCAGTTGTCATTGTTACCAACTGTAACCTGCAGTTGTCTTTGTTACCAATTGTAATATCTCTGGGTACCCTGCGCTCACTCGGGGTGTACAGACTCCGGGAGGGGCCCCTTACGGCCCAAGCGCTATATCAAGCCACCTCGTGGCATACATCTAGGCCCTCGGCCTCATATCAATCAAGCCACCCCGTGGCGTATATACAGTATCTCAGGCCCTCGGCCTCATATCACTCAGTAAAACCTCACACCTGGCCCTCAGCCGCACTCAGTCAGAAAATCATCACAAGCCCCTCGGGCATAGTAAAACCGTAGTTCTCAGCCCAAACATCATTTCAAATATTGTGTAAATCTCAAAACTGAGTAAAAAAGTGGCTGAGTTGTACAGCAGTGGAAACAACATGACTGAGTTCAAGTAATAAGTACAAATAGTGAGGAAATAGAAATAAAAATCCCCGGAGGGTGCAAACAATTGGCACGAAGCTCAAATATGGCAATCAGCCCAAAACATGATGATATCAAATAGGTTTCAATCAAATATGTAGTAAAAATCATCAATCGCGACGGACCAAGTCACAGTCCCAATAGTAAACGACCCCACGCTCATCATCGAGCGTGTGCCTCACTTCAATATAGCACTACGATGTGCGAATCCGGGGTTTCGAACCCTCAGGACATCATTTACCATCATTACTCACCTCGAACCGGCTAAATTCCTAGCCCACAATGCCTTTTCCCTTCGAATTGGCCTCCGCGTGCGTCGAATCTATCAAAATTCAGAACAACTACGTCACAACATGTTGAGAGAACAAAACCCACGCGAAAACAATCAATAAATACTAATAAGTCCCAAAATTAGCAAAAACCCGAGCCCCGGGCCCACTTTTCAAAATTCAGTAATTTTTCACCTCAACGGGTTCCTTATCTTCCCACGAGTTCAACCATACAAGATTTATCGAATTCTGACATCGGTTCGACCTCCAAGTCTTAAAATCTAAACTTAAGGGTTTTTCCACAATTTCCCCAACTTAATCACAATTACAACCTAGAATAGCAGTAGGTTTGGGTAATTTTGACCAAGATTAAGTCAAGAACACTTACCCCGATGTTTTCCCTTGGGAATCTTCCAAGAATTGCCTCAACACTTGCTTCAACCCGAGCTCTATAGCTCCAACAATGTTCAAGATGGTCAAAACTCCTCCTCTTGAGAATTTGTCCAAGAAAATGTCCTTTGGATATGATTTTAAGGTTGATTTGCCGTGATTCTATGGTGTTTGGAGGTGTTTCTCTTTGTGGGTAACGGAACAATGGCTTTTGCATGGCAAATGGGCACTGATTTCTGTTTATAAAGGGGCCAAAAATCGAGACAAAAATACCCTCGTCCAGCCCTATCTGCGATCGCATATCTGTCGCAGGACAGATATGCGGTCGGCATATTTGACGTGGCCACCGCAAAAGTGGCCCTAGCCTTCACCGCAATTTCAACATGAAGAATGGTTTGCGGTCCGCATTTCAGGTTTGCGGTCGCATTTTCGACCGCATTATTGTCGTTAAATTTTGTTCAGTTTTCTGTCTCAGTTTGCGGTCTCAATGTCAGATATGCGGTCCGCATTTCCTACCGCATTTCTGACATGAACTTTGCCCAGGAACCTGCCTGGGTTTGCGATCTCTTGGAGAGATATGCGGTCCGCATTTGAGAAATGAGACCGCATTCTCGACGCCTGGTTTTCTGCAACTTTCTTTTCCAACGATGAATTAGTCCGTTTAACCACCCAAAACTCACCCGAGGCCTCTAGAATCTCAACCAAACACGCCAACATACTCCATACCATCATTCAAACTTGTTCCAACCTTCGGAACGCTCAAACAAGCTCTCAACGCCCAATTCGAGTCGGATTCAAGCCTAAGGATTTCAAAATCCTCTAAATCGCTCTGTTGATCTAAACCTAACCAAACCTTGTCCGAATGACCCAAAATCTTGCATGCAAGTCCTAAATCACATATCGAAGCTAAAACAATTTTCGGAATCCCATTCTGACCCTCAGATCAAAATCTCGCTTAACACCCCGAAATTGCCAAAATGCTAACTTCGCCAATTCAACTCTAATTCCACACCGGACCTCCAAAACTAATTCTGATCCCACTCCTAAGTCATAAATCACCTCCCGAAACTAACCGAACCATGGGAACTCACATCCGAGCCCTCTAACCCAGAAGTCAACATCCGGTTTAAACCTTCTTGAAAGAGACTAAGTGTTTTGTTTCTTACCATTCCACCCCGCACTCAACTACTCGACTTGGTTACGTTAAACACAGATAACGAAACATAATGACACAGAAAATGGGGAAGACGGAGCAGTAACCCACGAGACGACTGGACATCGTCACATTCTCCCTCTCTTAAACAAACGTTCGTCCTCGAACGGGTCAAGAAACATACCTGAAGTCTCAAATAGGTGAGGGTATCTGCTCTGCATTTCCTGCTCGGTTTCCCAGGTAGCCTCCTCCACGGACCGACCTCTGCATTGAACTTTCACCGAAGCAATCTCCTTGGACCTCAACTTCCAAACCTGGCGATCCAAAATCGCCACTGGCTCCACCTCATAGGTCAAATTATCATCCAACTGAATCGTGCTGAAGTCCAAAATATGAGACGGGTCCCCAATATACTTCCGGAGCATAGAAACATGAAATACTAGGTGTACACTCGACAGACTGGGTGGCAAAGCAAGCTCATAAGCCACCTCCCCGATTCTCCGTAGTACTTCAAACGGCCCAATGAACCGGGGACTCAATTTCCCTTTCTTCCCGAATCTCATAACACCTTTCATGGGCGAAACCTTCAGCAAGACCTTCTCACCAACCATGTAGGACACATCTCGAACCTTCCTATCGACATAACTCTTTTGCCTTGATTGTGCTGTACGGAGCCTCTCCTGGATTGTTTTCAGCTTCTCTAAAGCATCCTGAACCAAGTCATTCCCCAATACCCTAGCTTCGGCGGGCTCGAACCAACCAACCGGAGATCTACACCGCCTCCCAAACAAAGCCTCATACGGAGCTATCTGAATACTTGACTGATAGCTGTTGTTATAAGCGAACTCTGCAAGAGGCAGAAACTCATCCCATGAGCCTCCGAAATCAATAGCGCATGCCCGTAACATGTCCTCCAATATCTGGATGGTACTCTCGGACTGCCCATCCGTTTGAGGATGAAATGCTGTGCTCAATTCCACCTAAGTACCCAACTCCCTCTGCACGGCATTCCAGAACTCCGAAGTGAGCTGAGTACCTCTATCAGAAATGATAGAAACCGGAACACCATGCAGCCAGACAATCTATCGGATATAAATCCTTGCCAACCGTTCTGAAGAATAGGTAGTACACACAGGAATGAAGTGCGCGGACTTGGTCAGCCGATCCACAATCACCCAAATAGCATCGAACTTCTTAAAGGTCCGTGGGAGTCCAACAACAAAGTCCATAGTGAACCGCTACCATTTCCACTCGGGAATAGCTATCTGCTGAAGCAAACCACCCGGTCTCTGATGCTCATATTTTACCTGTTGAAAGTTGAGACACCGAGCTACGAATCCCACAATATCTTTCTTCATTCTTCTCCACCAATAGTGTTGCCTCAAGTCCTGATACATCTTCGCAGCACCCGGATGAATGGAATACCGCGAGCTATGGGCCTCCTCCATAATCAACTCCCGAAGCCTATCCATATTGGGTACACAAATCCGGCCCTGCATCCTCAACACTCCATCGTCGCCGATGCTCACATCCTTAGCATCATTATGCTGAACTCTGTCCTCAAGGACAAGCAAATGGGGATCGTCATACTGACGCTCCCTGATGCGATCGTATAGCGAAGATCGAGAAACCACGCAAGCCAACACCCGATTGGATTCCGAGATATCTAATCTCAGAAGCCTATTGGCCAAGGTCTGGACATCGACTGCGAGAGGTCTCTCTCCAACTGGAATATATGCCAAACTCCCCATGCTCACTGCCTTTCGGCTCAAAGCATCGGCCACCACGTTGGCCTTTCCCGGATGGTATAGTATAGTAATATCATAATCCTTTAGCAATTCTAGCCATCGCTGTTGCTTCAAATTTAGATCCTTCTGCTTGAACAAATGTTGAAGGCTACGATGATCAGTGAACACCTCACAAGATACGCCGTATAAGTAATGCCTCCAAATCTTTAAAGCATGAACTATGGCAGCCAGCTCCAAATCATGCACGGGGTAATTCTTCTCATGAGGCTTCAACTGACGAGAAGCATAAGAATTAACTCTACCCTCCTGCATTAATACACAACCGATCCCAATTCTTGAGGCATCACAATATACGGTATACGAACCCAAGGCTGACGGTAGAACCAATACTGAAGCTGTGCTCAAGGCTGTCTTGAGCTTCTGAAAGCTCTCCTCGCACTTGTCCGACCACACAAATGGAACACCCTTTTGAGTCAATTTGGTCAAGGGCAAAACGATGGATGAGAATCCCTGAACAAACCGGCGATAATAGCTTGCAAACCCAAGAAAGCTACGAATCTCTGTGACTAAGGACGGTCTAGGCCAACTCTGGACCGCCTCTATCTTCTTTGGGTCAACCTGTATACCCTCGCTGGACACCACGTGCCCCAAGAAAGCCACTGAGTTGAGCCAAAACTCGCACTTAGAGAATTTTGCAAAAAGCTTCTCCTGCCTCAATCTCTGTAATACAACTCGCAAATGTTCTGCGTGCTCTTCCTGATGGCGCAAGTACACCAGTATATCATCAATGAATACCACCACGAACGAATCCAGATAAGGCCAAAATACATTGTTCATTAACTGCATGAACGCTGCTGGGGCATTGGTTAGCTCGAAAGACATAACAAGAAACTCATAGTGGCCATATCTAGTCCGGAAAGCAGTCTTAAGAATATCTGCATCCCTGATCTTTAACTGGTGATATCCTAAACGGAGATCAATCTTAGAGAACACTCGCGCTCCCTGAAGCTAGTCAAATAAATCATCCATGCGAGGCAAAGGATATTTTTTCTTGATTGTTACCTTGTTCAATTGCCTATAATCGATGCACATTCTCATCGTGCCATCCTTCTTTTTCACAAATAGAACCGGTGCACTCCAAGGTGACACACTAGGCCGAATGAACCCCTTATCTAGGAGTTCCTGAAGTTGCTCCTTTAGTTCTTTCAACTCTGCTGGTGCCATATGATACGGAGGAATAGAAATGGGCTGAGTGTCCGGCACCAGGTCAATGCCAAAATCAATATCCCTGTCCGGTGGCATGCCCGGCAGGTATGCGGGAAACACATCGGGAAAATCCCTCACAACCGGAATAGAATCGATGCTTGGAGTCTCAGCTCCAACATCCCTAACAAACGCTAGGTATGCAAGGCAACCCTTCCCAACCATACGCTGGGCTTTCAAGTATTATATCACCCTACTAGGAATATAATCAGTCATGCCACGCCACTCTATCCACGGCACACCCGGCATAGCCAAAGTAACTGTCTTAGCATGACAGTCTAAAATAGCACGACATGGAGATAGCCAATCCATGCCCAAAATAACATCAAATCTACCATGCTTAGTAGCAATAGGTCGACTCGGGTCTCCAGACCCCCAATAGTCACTATACACGACCGGTACACACGGTCCACAACAACAATATCGCCCACTGGGGTAGACACATAAACAGGTAAAGCAAGAAACTCCCGAGGCATACCCAAATATTGAGCAAAATATGAGGACACATATGAATAGGTGGAACCGGGATCAAATAATACAGAGGCATATTTGTGGTAGACTGAAACAATACCTGTAATAACGGCGTCTGAAGCACTGACATCTGTCCTTCCTGGGATAGCATAAAATCGAGCCTGGCCACCGCCTGCTTGACCTCCCCCTCTGGGGCGACCTCTGGCTGCCTAACCTCCACCCCTAGCTGGCTTGGCGGGCGGTAAGGTAACTGGAACAGAAGTCGAGGGCTGAACCCTCTGCTAGAATGGTCTAGCACCACGATGAGGACATTGCCTCCACATGTGGCCCATCTCGCCACAATCATAACAACTCCCTGGTGGTCTAGCAGATGCACTTGGCCTAGGAGGACCCTGGGCAGACAGGGCATGAGCTGGAAGGGCACTGAGTGATGACTGGACCTGCTGCAACCCATGATGACCACGACCTGCAGATGCCCCACGATATTCTGGACGAGCTGGCTGAGCAGGCCTTAAGGAACGGCCTCTAACTTGCTGAAACTGGCCTCTCGTAGGAGTACCATTGTAACTACCCGGTCCTCGAGGCCTCTTAGCCTCCCTCTCCTCTCTCTCCTGACGGCGAACCGTCTCAATCTCGCGAGCTATATCAACCACCTCCTCGAAGGTAGCACCCAATACTCTCTCCCTGGTCATGAGGATACGGAGATGATAGTTATGGCCATCCACTAACCTCCTGATCCTTTCACTATCAGTTGGTACCATCCAGACAGCATGTCGAGCCAACTCAAAAAATCTTGACTCATATTGTGACACCGTCATATCCCCCTGTCGCAGGCACTCAAACTGTCTGCGCAGCTCCTCTCTGCGGGACTGCGACACATACTTCTCCAAGAAAATAGCGGAGAACTGCTGCCAAGTAAGGGGCGCTGCATCAACTGGCCTACGCCTCTCATACGCCTCCCACCAATTAAAGGCAGCTCCAGTAAAATGAAAGGTGGTGAATGCCACACCACTAGATTCAAGAATCTCGGCTGTCCGGAGCATTCGCTGACACTTGTCAAGAAAACCCTGGGCATCCTCACCCTCAGCACCTCTCAAGGTGACGCTGCTAATCATCTGGCATAACTGGTACTATGAATTCCTGAGCTGGTGCAGCTGGCTGGGCTGGAGGTGCCCCCGGCATCTGAAGTCCATGCACTACCTGCTCAGGCGTAAGGGCAACTAGAGTCTGATTGACTCCCCCGGCCTGTGAAGTAGTTGCGGCTGTGGTGGCGGAAACCGCCTGAGCCAGTCTAGTGTAAACAGATAATATCTGAGCCAAGGTATCCTGAAGACCTAGAATAGCGATAGGCACAGCTGGTGCCTGAACTGGTGCTGCTGGAGCCTGTTCCTAAGCTGGGGCAGCTGGTGGATCAACAGATGCTTCCCTCGCCGATCTGCCTCTACCACGACCATGACCGCGTCCATGGCCTCTGGTGGCCTCAGTGGGTGGTACTGATGGTCGTCCACCTCGTCCGGTAGTTCGCGGCCTCACCATCTGTGAGAAAACAGGATAGCAGAAGTTTTAGTACTCGGATCAACAAGTTCGCACGACAAGAATTTCAAGAATATGGAATTTTCCTAAAGAGGTTCCGCAGCCTCTCGAAGATAAGTACAGACGTCTTCGTACCGATCCGCGACACTCTACTAAACCCGCTCATGACTCGTGAGACCTATGTAACCTAGGCTCCGATACCAAGCTGTCACGACCCAAATCCCAAACTCGGTCATGATGGCGCCTCTCGTGAAGACAAGGCCAGCCAATTCGAACCATAACTCATTTTAAGCAATACATTTAACCAGAGAACAACACAACATAGTTTAATTGCAGTCATTTGCGGAAAAAAGAACATAGTGAACCATCCCAACAACAGCCCCAAACCGGGGTGTCACAAAGTCATGAGCAACTAATGAAATCCTAATAACAAGATTACTATTACAATATCTCTGGCACAGTTCTTTGAAGAAAGTGGAAATAACAATATAAAGAGCTACGGGGCTGCGGACGCCAACAGCTACCTCGTAGTCTTTAAGTCACCGCTCTGACAATCGTAGTCAATGCCTCGGAGCGGAATCAATAATGCCTGAATCTGCACACATAGTGCAGGGAGTAATGTGAGTACTTCCAACTCAGTGAGTAGCACATATAAATAATGACTGAAAGTAAGGAAACACGTAAAACACAAGACAATGCATAATGAAGCAGTAAATCATTATTTGAAAATAGTAAATCAGTAAGAAATCATTTAAAAATCTTCCCAGCTCTGGTTACCAGTTGCCATTATTACCAACTGTAACCTACAGTTGTCATTGTTACCAACTGTAATATCTCTGGGTTCGGTATCAATCTCACAGCTCTGGTTACCAGTTGTCATTGTTACCAACTGGAACCTACAGTTGTCATTGTTAGCAACTGTAATATCTCTGGTTACCAGTTGTCATTGTTACCAACTGTAACCTGCAGTTGTCATTGTTACCAACTGTAATATCTCTGGGTACCCTGCGCTCACTAGGGGTGTACAGACTCCGGGAGGGGCCCCTTACGGCCCAAGCGCTATATCAAGCCACCTCGTGGCATACATCTAGGCCCTCGGCCTCATATCAATCAAGCCACCTCGTGGCGTATACATAGTATCTCAGGCCCTCGGCCTCATATCATTCCGTGAAACCTCACACCTAGCCCTCGGCCGCACTCAGTTAGAAAATCATCACAAGCCCCTCGGGCATAGTAAAATCGTAGTTCTCAGCCCAAACATCATTTCAAATATTGTGTAAATCTCAAAACTGAGTAAAAAGTGGATGAGTTGTACAACAGTGGAAACAACATGACTGAGTTCAAGTAATAAGTACAAATAGTAAGGAAATAGTGATAAAAATCCCCGGAGGGTGCAAACAATTGGCACGAAGCCCAAATATGGCAATCAGCCCAAAACATAATGATATCAAATAGGTTTCAATCAAATATGTAGTAAAAATCATCAATCGCGACAGACCAAGTCACAGTCCCAATAGTAAACGACCCCACGCTCATCATCGAGCGTGTGCCTTACTTCAATATAGCACTACGATGTGCAAATCTTGGGTTTCGAACCCTCAGGACATCATTTACAATCACTACTCACCTCAAACTGGCTAAATTCCTAGCCCACGACGCCTTTGCCCTTCGAATTGGCCTCCGCGTGCATCGAATCTATCAAAATTCTGAATAATTACGTCACAACATGTTGAGAGAACAAAACCACGCGAAAACAATCAATAAATACTAAGAAATCCCAAAATTAGCAAAACCCGAGCCCCGGGCCCACTTTTCAAAATTCAGTAATTTTTCACCTCAACGGGTTCCTTATCTTCCCACGAGTTCAACCATACAAGATTTATCGAATTCTGACATCGGTTCGACCTCCAAGTCTTAAAATCTAAACTTAAGGGTTTTTCCACAATTTCCCCAACTTAATCACAATTACAACCTAGAATAGCAGTAGGTTTGGGTAATTTTGACCAAGATTAAGTCAAGAACACTTACCCCGATGTTTTCCCTTGGGAATCTTCCAAGAATTGCCTCAACACTTGCTTCAACCCGAGCTCTATAGCTCCAACAATGTTCAAGATGGTCAAAACTCCTCCTCTTGAGAATTTGTCCAAGAAAATGTCCTTTGGATATGATTTTAAGGTTTATTTGCCGTGATTCTATGGTGTTTGGAGGTGTTTCTCTTTGTGGGTAACGGAAAAATGGCTTTTGCATGGCAAATGGGCACTGATTTCTGTTTATAAAAGGGCAAAAAATCGAGACAAAAACAACCCTGTCCGGCCCTATATGCGATTGCATATCTGTCGCAGGATAGATATGCGGTCCGCATATTTGATGTGGCCATCGCAAAAGTGGCCCTAGCCTTCACCACAATTTCAACATGAAGCATGGTTTGCGGTCCGCATTTCAGGTTTGCGATCGCTTTTTCGATCGCATTCTTATCGTTAAATTTTGTTCAGTTTTCTGTCTCAGTTTGCTGTCTCAATGTCAAATATGCGGTCCGCATTTCCTACCGCATTTATGACATGAACTTTGCCCAGGAACCTGCCTGGGTTTGCAATCTCTTGGAGAGATATGCGGTCCACATTTGAGAAATGCGACCGCATTCTCGACACCTGGTTTTCTGCAACTTTCTTTTCCAACGACGAATTAGTCCGTTTAACCACCCAAAACTCACCCGAGGCCTCTGGAATATCAACCAAACACGCCAACATACTCCATAACATCATTCAAACTTGTTCCAACCTTTGGAACGCTAAAACAACCTCTCAACGCCCAATTCGAGTCGGATTCAAGCCTAAGAATTTCAAAATCTTCTAAATCGCTCTGTTGATCTAAACCCAACCAAACCTTGTCCGAATGACCTGAAATTTTGCACGCAAGTCCAAAAACACATATCGAAGCTACAGCAACTTTCGGAATCCCATTCCGACCCTCAAATCAAAATCTCGCCTAACACCCGGAAATTGCCAAAATGCTAAATTCGCCAATTCAACTCTAATTCCACACCGGACCTCCAAAACTAATTCTGATCCCACTCCTAAGTCATAAATCACCTCCCGAAACTAACCGAACCATGGGAACTCACATCTGAGCCCTCTAACCTAGAAGTCAACATCCGGTTGACTTTCCGATTTAAACCTTCTTGAAAGAGACTAAGTGTTTTGTTTCTTACCAAGTCCACCCCGCACTCAACTACTCGACTTGGTTACGTTAAACACAGATAACGAAACATAATGAGACAGAAAATAGGGAAGACGGAGCAGTAACCCACGAGACGACTGGCCGGATCATCAAAATTTTACATTGAAAAACTTTCAATTGTCATTAAACACTAAACCCAAAAAGAATAACAAGTGTCAATGAATTAAGGGATAAGGCGAGGGTTCCACTCAAGGTCGATGTCCCCTTTGAATCCCCTGACACTTTGAAGTTCCCAAAGGTCTCAAGGCCCAAGGTAATGCTTGTGTCGGGGAGAGCACCCCAACCTAGAGTCAAATACCCCTAACCACTAACGACTCATTTTTGTCCATATGTTTAAGTGCCAATGAGGCTCTTTCAATGTGAACCAACTACCATAATATAACCTACCACAGAAGTATACTTCTCCCTTGAAAGAATAACATAAGGAAATAGGAACAATTTCATTTTATGACTATATTTCTTATACTAAATGGATAAAACACATATTAAACAACTCTGAAGCCAGATTCCAAACACACATAGAGGTAGGAACACTATAGTATTACTGCTAAAGATCTAAAGACTTGAGATCCCATCTTGAGGACAGATAAATATCATTCAAATATATAGCAACTCAGAAAACACAGATGTTTCTGTCCTAGCAGACTATCCACAGCCATGTCTTGCCACCAGCACATGCAACACTGCTTGGAACTCTTTAAAGCATCAATAAAGCTTTAGACAAACAGTCATAGTTAACAGCCTTTACGGGTGTTATTAAAGATACCAAAACATAATCAGAACTCTTAGCATGACTTTAGGTTCACAGACTCACACATGGAATTTCCTAGAGGTGTATGACAGGATCACAGTTTATCAATCCTACTTCATTTGTAATTGATGGCAGAACCACATCTTCATAAGAATACTAATCTTATATTGAGATAGGTATTCTATCATGTCCAATCAATAGCAATAAGAAGTTCTCTTGGGATTTACAGATCAGGTTCAATTCAGATTAGCAAGGAAAGAGAGGACTGAGTGCAATTGCAAAACAAAGTACAGGAACATGAGATCATAAAGACAAACTACATGCAACATTTTAAGCAGGTATACATAGATACTTTGAATAAGGTTATGAACTTAAGACCAAGTCAACAATGTCATAAAGGAGATTAGAGACAAGGAAAGTATTGCACCAAACAAGTTTAACTCAGCTATATTGATTGAGATTTACATCTAAACATGAGGCAGTTATGCTCAGCTTGAAAACAGTTATCATTCAACTTTAACAGATATAACTATAACATATTTTTATGAAAGGATAACTTGATCATAATAGGATATATGCAGAAGGGTTACTGATATTCATAAAGTTCACCATAATGAGACTGTTTCATATAGAGAGACCTAGAGATGCAACTAACAATTAGATACAGACATAAAACTTTCATAGCAATGACTCATAAGCTACTTTTAGAGTCAACAAACACTTACGTAAATAACAAAATCATATAAACACTTAAACTTCATATGCTTAAGCTAAATGGTGAAGGATTAAACCGTGATCTTTCAGGTTTGTTCTAGTTAGAATTATCAATCAACAATCTCGACTACAGAACAACAAAATGCAGGAAACAGTGTGGTAGAGATAGAGATCACAACAAAATCATTAAAGAAAATCTGAAGTCTTGGGCAAACATGATAAGTCGTTAAGGCATATTAAGGAAACTTAATCATGTAGACTATTTGAAACCGGAATGAAAGTCATTAAGGTCACATAACAACTTAATCAATACCAATTAGAGATACTCAAAAGTATGACAAATGACCACAAGTTAACAACACATTATCATGAAGTGGAAATAACATCTATACACTAATGACAAACATCATAAACAAACACAATTAATAAAAGGTAACACCATATTCGTGATACTCGAATAAAACAATCAAAAGAGAAAAGTTGAAGATGTACTGACCTTCTCTAGGGCAGCAAATCAAACAGAGATTCTTTTTGATTGCCTAGGACCCAAAGCTTCAAGCTTGAGCAGTGAAAGTACTCAGAAACAAAGAGAGGAACCAGAAATCAGTAAGAGAAACTAAACTTTTGTGAAATCTTAAAGTTGTTTTTTGTGTTCGTGTTAGGTTTGGTCTTTTTTTTTCGTCTGTTAGGTGAGAGCATCGAAGGCTTCTTTTATAGTGGCATTTAATGCCTATAGGGTTCAACAAAATTAAAATTAGATAGTGAAAGATGAAGATGAGTAGATGATGTGAGCAAACTGAGTGAAATCAGAGAAAAGTAGAAGGGAAAACAGCGAGGATTTTTACCTAAGGAGAGAGAGATCAATTGTTGAAGGCAGAAGACTATCGGTCAAGACTCAAAACCCAGAGGTCACTGCGTTTGGCCTCTGGGTAAAGAATCCTCATAATGAATCCTCTGAAAAACTCCATGCATGCTCCGATTTGACAGAGCGAGAGAAGATTTAAGCGATTTGAAATTACATCTTCAAGCTAGGGTTTCATATTTGAGGGGTTTTGAATCTAATCAATGAAAATGGAAAGTGAATCACTGGCCTCACAATCTAGGGACAAAGCGGATGATTCTACAAGTTGGATTTGAAAGAACGAAGATAAAATGAGTGCTTCGATTTTACTAGCCATGTCTAGTGCTTCAGATTTGAAGAGCAAAAGGAAAAAGTCAGCAGGATTCTCGAACAAGGAAGCGAGGAAGGACGATTTGGTGATTGTTTTGTGACTTGCACTGATTTTTGCAAGATTCCATGACTGATGGGTTTTGAAGGGATGAGAGAAAAGAGAGAGTTTTGGGAAAGGGGGCGGCTGGTCTTAGGAGAGATTGATTAGGGTTGGAGGTCGTCTCCAGGTTTTAAAGGGGAGATTGAACGGGAGCCGTTGGATCATTATGATCAAGGCTTTGACATTTCGGAGATAAAAACATTTATTGAAAAAAAAAAAGCGATCGTTGGATCTATTTAAATCCAACGATAGAGATAAATCATTAATGGAAAAATTAGTTTAATTGTGAACCGTTGATTATTTGCATCAACGGTCCGGATGTAATTTGTTTCTTATGTGAATGTTTGAGAGCGATGATGTGGCACGTTGTGATTGGTTCAAATATGATGGCATGGATTGCTATAGTGGAAAGAGAGGGGTGGACTTGGACCTGGTATTTCCGGATTGGGCCTGGATCTTTAGCTGGTTTTGATTTAAAGAATAGCTAGTTTGTGTTTAATTGAGAATTCCAATTATAGCCTTTACCCTCTTTTGATCCCCTTTATAATTAAATTAAATAAGCTTAATAATTTTCAATAAAATGTAGTAAAATTATATTTGTTATATACATTACTATCTATTTTGATTAATTGTTTATAAATACTTCATTTTTAGCATTAATTTTGAATTATTAACATAGTAATCTAAATAACTAGAAATTAAGGAGTAATTCATTAAATTAATCGTAAGGCCTATGTGATGTATATAAAAGCTATCTTAATAATCTTAAAATAGTAAGCATATTTGTAATTACGTAATATTTAACACTAAGTGGTTAATTTCAAAGCTAATACTTAATTAATTTATTGAAATAGATATTTACATTAGTAAGTATAAGTAAATTAATTTTAAAAGAGGGGGTTAAAATTGACCGTCAACAATGCTGAAGGCAAAATTAGAACTGAAGATGTGGTAAAGACAGTCTTGAGCTTCTGATATCTCTCCCACAATAGTCCGACCACCTGAATGGAGCACCCTTCTGGGTCAACCTGGTTAAAGGCGCTGCAATGGACGAGAAACCCTCCATGAAGCGACGTTAATATCCGGCCAAGCCGAGAAAACTCTGGATCTCAGTAGTTGTAGATGGTCTGGGCCAACTCTGAACCGACTCTATCTTCTTTGGATCCACCTTAATCCCCTCACTGGACACCACGTGCCCCAAGAACGCCACCGAACTGAGCCAAAACTCAAACTTGAAAAACCTAGGCATAAAGCTTCTCCTCCCTCAACCTTTATAGTATAATCCTCAAATATTGTGCATACTCCTCCTAGCTACGTGAATACACCAGGATATCATCAATAAATACTACAACAAACAAATCAAAATATGGCCGGAATGCGCTGTTCATCAGATGCATGAATGTTGCTGGGGCGTTGGTCAGCCCAAAAGATATCATAAGGAACTCATAGTGACCATAGCGACTCCTGAATGTCGTCTTCAGAATATCCAAATCCCGAATCTTCAACTAGTGCTACCCAGACCTCAAATCAATCTTAGAGAACACTCTCGCTCCTTGAAGTTGGTCGAATAAATCATCAATGCGTGGTAAAGGATACTTGTTCTTAGTTGTAACTTTGTTCAACTGCCTATAGTCGATGCACATCTGCATAGTATCATCCTTCTTCTTCACAAATAGAACCGGTGCTCCCTAAGGCGACACACTAGGCCTAATGAAACCCTTGTCAAGAAGGTCCTAAAGCTGCTCTTTTAATTCCTTCAACTCTGCTGGTGCCGTACGATACGGAGGAATAGAAATAGGCTAAGTGGCCGACACCAAGTCAATAGCGAAATCAATATCCCTATCGAGTGGAATGCCCTACCGGTCTGCAGGAAACACAACCGGAAAGTCTCACACTACCGAAACAGAATCAACAGTAAGAGTATCAGCAGCAACATCTCTCACAAAGGCCAAATATAAAAAACACCCCTTCCCCAACCATCCATTGGGCCTTCAGATATGAAATCACCCTGCTGGGAAGATAATCCAGAGAACCTCTCCACTCAATCCTCGGCAAACCCGGCATCGCCAACGTCACGGTCTTAGCATGACAATCCAGAATAACATAACATGGTGAAAACCAATACATACCTAGAATCACGTCGAAATCAACCATACTAAGCAATAAGAGATAAACTCTAGTCTCCAATCCTCCAATGGTCACCACACACGAGCTATACACACGGTCCACAATAATAGTATCGGCTACCGGTGTAGATACATGAATTGGTGAAACTATAAACTCATAGTGTATATCCAAAAGTAACGAGTAAAATATGATTATACATAAAAATAAGTAGAACCAGGGTCAAATAACATGGAAGAATCCCTGTGGCATACTGAAACAATACATGTGATCACTGCGTCTGAAGCAACGGCCTCTGGCCTAGCAGGGATAGCATAGAATCGAGCCTGATCGGGGCCTCCCCCTCTAGGGCAACCTCCAGATATCTGAGCCCTACCTCGAGCTGGTTGGGTAGGTGGTGAAGTAACTGGTGCGGAAGAACATATCCTGACCCCTCTGCTGAACTGGACCTCCAAAGCGACAGGGACACTGCCTCCACACACGTCCAAACTCCCCACACTCGAAGCAACTTCCCTATGGTGGTGGGGACTGAATCAGACCCTGAGAACCAGAATAACTGCTAGAAGAACCTGGCACAGATGAACCCTAAACAAATGGAGCAGGAGATGAACTCTAAGCTAGGAGGGCACTAAGAGATGACTAACCCAGACGAGCACTGTATGAACCCTGGCTACCTAATGCAACATGATAAACCGGACGAGCCATCTAAGCAGGCTAATAAGGACAACCCCTGTTGTGGTAGGATTTCCCTCCAGAAGAAACACCACTAAAATCACCCAAACCATAAGGCCTCTTGGCCTCCCTCTCCTCACATTCCTGACTGCGGACCTGCTCTAGCCGCCTAGCGATATCAACTACCTTGTCGAACCTAGAACCCGATGAAATCTCCTAAGTCATAACAAAGCGCAGTCCATAGTTGAGGCCATCAATGAACCTCATAATCCTCTCCCTCTCTATGGGAACCAACCAGATCGCATGACGAGCCAACTCTGAAAATCCCATCTCGTACTGGTCTCGGACATACCCTCCTAATGTAGCTGCTCAAACTGCCTATGCAACTCCTCCCTGCGGGTCGATGGCACGAACTTCTCCAAGAAGAGAATGGAGAACTCGTGCCATGTAAGTGGTGCGGCACCGGCTAGCCTGCTCCGCTCATAGGCTTCCCACCATCTGAAGGATGCCCCCGACAGTTGAAAAGTAGTAAATAAGACCCCACTAGTCTCCAGAATACCCTCCTTGCGAAGAATCCGCTGGCACCTATCCAAGAAGTCCTGAGCATCCTCTAACTCAGCCCCACTGAATGATACCCACCTGGGCCTGAGCAACTGCGACCGGCTGGGCTAGTAGTACCCCCGGTGTCTAAAATTCCTACACCACCTGCTCTAGAGTAATGGTTGGCGGGAGTCTGAGCACCTCCCACGGCCTGAGAAATGGCTGGCGCGGCCGGAACTGAAACCGCCGGAGCAAGGCTAGTGTAAATAATAAATATCTAGACCAAAGCCTCCTAAAGTCCTGGAATCACAATGGGCACAACTAGTGCCTGAGCTGGCCCCACTGGCTCAACCACGTTTGGAATCTACTCCTGAGTGGAGCAATTGGTGGGTCTACAGGTGCTGCTATAGCTGTTGTACGAACTGCACCTCGGCCTCTACCGCAGTCCCGATCTCTCGTTGCCCTAGCTGCTAGTACTGGTGGTCGTATGCCAGATCCGATAGCACGTGTCCTCACCATCTATGAGAGAATAGAATAACAGAAGTTTAGTTTCCATAATCAACAAATTTGCACGACAAGAATACAAGAAAGTGAAGTTTTCCTAATGGTTAGGCAACCTCTCGAAGATAAGTACAGATGTCTCCGTACCGATCCGCAAAACTTTACTAAACCTGCTCATGACTCGTGAGACATATGTAACCTAGGCTCTGATATCAACTTGTCATGACCCAAAATATCACATGTCTTGATGGCGCCTATCGCAATACTACGCAAGCTGACAAGTCATAATTAACCAAGCATCTTTAATTTAAAACATACTGAATAAGCTTAAATAGTAAAATCTCATAATTAACTGATAAGAAAATTCCGCGACTCAATACACAATCCCCTCAAATTCGGGTGTCACTGAGTACATGAGCATCTATATGATAATACAATCTAAATGCTACAAGAACTGTCTAGAAAGATAGAACAGTGCAAATAAATTGAAAAGAAGGAGAGTCGAGGTCTGCGGAGGCCAAGGAAGCTACTTCAATAGTCTCCAATAAATAAAGCTCTAAAGCTAGCAACCGTCGTGCCCCGAAGTACCTGGATCTGCACAGGAAGTGCAGAGTGTAGTATGAGTACAATCGACCCAATGTACTCAACAAGTAACAAGACTAACCTTGGGCTGAAAGCAGTGACGAGATCAGACATGTACAGTCCAAAAACAGATTTAAACAGTACAGAAATGTAGACATACTTTCAAGCTTATCAGTTTAAATTCAACGCGGATAAAATATGCCAAGTGTGACTGATATGAGGAATGGTACATATCTACATCTACATGTCAACTATGCATGCGAATTGTAATGCAACACAGTGATAAAGTCATATGCATACTCTCGGAGTATTTAATCTCACTCAGCACTCTCAATCACTCAGTCCTCCCAGTCGCTCAGTCCTCTCAATCACTTGGCACTCACACTCGGCACTCACACTCAATAGGTGCCTGCGCTCACTGCTGGTATATCAGACTCCGGAGGGACAGATCCTGCCCAAGCACTAATATAAGCCAATCATGGCATGAATCAATAAAGCCTGTCGCGGCATGCAGTCTGATCCTATTAACATCACTCGCAATCAGGCCCTCGGTCTCACTCAGTCATCAATCTCTCCGATCTCTCGAGCTCACGAATCTCATACAATCAGCCCAAACAATGATAATATGATGTAACAATAATGGAAACAGAGATTGAGATATGATATGCAAAAGATAGATATGACTGAGTACATGATTTCAAATTAGCAAATAAGTCCACAACAAAACGAACTTTGTAGGTCCCAACAGTACTAGCATATAGCCTAAACATAATTTCTAACATGAATCATAACTCAATTCCTCTAACACATAGAGAGTACACGAATAATAACAGGATTTGATGACTACATAGTTTCGCGGAATCGATTGAGTCACAATTTCACGGTGCACGCCCACACGCCCGTCACCTAGCATGTGCATCGCCTCAACACCAACCACATAACATGTAATTTAGGGATTCATACCCTCAGAGCCAAGTTTAGATTCGTTACTTACCTCAAACCGTGCAAATCTCTACTCTAACAAAACCTTGCCTCGCGAAATCGGCCTCTGAACGACTCGAATTTAGCCACAAACAACTCAATACAATCAACACAAGCTATAGGAATCAATTCCATATGAATAAGCTAAGTTCTTTAGCAAAAGTCAAAAAGTCAACTCAAAAAGTCAACCCTGGGCTCACATCTCAGAATCTGACAAAATTAAACATTATTCAAACACCCATTCAACCACGAGTCTAACCATATTAAAATTACTAAATTCTGACACCAAATCATCACTCAAATCTCCAATTATTACTCTTAATACATGGGTCAAAAATCCCCAATTTTCACCTCAAAAACACCAAATCTATGGAAAAAATTTGATGGATATTTAATATTAATGGATAAAAACGACCAAAAGTTGCTTAGCTCTCAAAATCTAGAGAAAAGCCGCCCTTGAAAATTTGCCTTACTCCAAGCTCCCAATGTAGAAAATTAATAAATCACGAAAACCTTCGAATTTAAGTCGCTGCTAGGGGTTCCGCTTCTGCGGACCATTTACTGCTTCCACGGTACAGCTTTTATGGTTAAAAATTTGCACCTGCAGAATTACACTCCACCCCTAACCTGCCGCTTCTGGTGCCAAAGGCTCGCACCTGCGAGTCCGCAACTGCGCGCCTAGAGCAAGTTTCAAATCTCCGCATCTGCGACCAACCTTACGCTTCTGTGGACTCACATATGCACTTCCCCCGCCGCACTTGCAATACACGCTTAGCCAGACCAGCCTCGCTTCTGCACCACTCCAGCCACACTTGCAGCGTCGCACCTGCGACCAATCCCCTCGCAGGTGCGATCACACCAGAAGATCCACAACTTTAGCAATGCTTCAAGTCCCATTCTTGATCCATTAACCACCCGAAATCCACTCGAGGCCCCCTGGACCTCAACCAAACATATCAACAAGTACTAAAACACGATACATACCTAGTCGAGACCTCAAATCACATAGACAAACATCAAAAACATAAATCGCACCCCAATTCAAGCCTATTGAAACTAATGAATTTTTAACTTCTACAATCGATACCGAAACCTATCAAATCAACTCCGATTAACCACAAGTTTTGCACACAAGTCATAAAAGATACAATGGACCTATTCCAATTTCCGGAATGAAAATCTGAGCCCGGTAACCATAAATTCAACTATCTGTCAGACTTCTCAACTCTCCAAACTTCAACTTTTCCAGATTTTGCCAATTCAAGCTAAACATCATCTACGGACCTCCAAATAAATATCTAGACACAACCATAAGTCCAAAATCACCATACAGAGCTATCAGAATCATCAAAACTCTATTTTAGAGTCATTTACATATAAGTCAATATCCGATCAACTCTTTCAAATTAGGCTTCTAACCTTGGGACTAAGTGTCCTAATTCATTCCGAAACATCCTCAGAACCAAACCCAACAACCCTGAGGCAACTAAAAGGCATATTTCTAAACATGTGTACTTTGTTTGTTTTACTATAAATTTTTTCACTGGATTTTATTTTAGTTAAGGTTTTAATAAGGCACATTATCTGTTGAATAGGCATCCAAGTGGAGTGTTATAAATAGAAATGTACTTAAGGTTAATGCCTATATTTTAGAAAGATTTTAGGTTTTGTTACTTTGTGTCCAAGTTACTTTTTTCCTATAAATAGAGAGGTTTTATTTTTGTAACGACTGGATTGGTCATTTTAAGTATTTGTATTCCGTTCAACTATTTGAAGTCTTGAGTGCCTTTATAAGATGTATTATGATGTGTGTGAATCGTTGGCGTTGGTTTTCAAGTGTTTCGGAATTAGTTTGGAAGAATGAATTTCATAGTTGAAGCTTTAAGTTGGAAGATTTGACTAAGTTTGATGTTTTAGTATTCAATCTCGGATCAAAGTTTTGATGGTTCCGTCAGGTCCGGATGGTGATTTTGGGCTCGGCCATATGCCCGGATTTGCATTTGGATAATTCTAGAAGGCTCCGGCACTAATTGGCGAAAGTTGGAAATTTAAAGGTTTGGAAAGTTCATAAGTTTGACCGAGAGTTGATTTTGAGGATATCAGATTCGGATTGTGGTTCGGTGAATTTGAAATAGCTTCTTTATTTCACTTAGGACTTGTGTGCAAAATTTGAGTTCATTCCGGATTGATTTGATATGTTTCGGGCCGAGTTTTGGAAGTTGAAAGTTCATTAAGTTTGATTCGAGGTGCGATTTGTCGTTTCAATGTTGTAATGTGTGACTTGAGGCCTTGAGTAGGTATGTGTTTATTATGGGACTTGTTGGAATGTTCGGACGAGGTCCAAAGGGACTCGGGCATGATTCGAATTGTTATCGGACTATTTTTCTTCATAATTGCACTACTTGTTCTGTTAATGTCTAGTGCACCCAGTGTTCTTCGCGATCGCGGATTGAGAGATGCGATCGCGTAAGGGAAAATTGGAGCGGAGTGTTTCTTATTTGCTGGTCCGCCTTCGCGTGAAAGCATCGCGTCGGCGCAATGTGCACGCGTTCGCACTGTAGAGCTGAGCTGTCTTCATGGATTCTTCATCGTGTTCGCGAGTCTGGGGCTGCATTCGTGAAGGTTCTTTTCGAGGTTGAGCAGTTTGTGCTTCACGATCGCAAAGATTGCTCCGCGATCGCGTAGTGCATTTTCAAGGGCAGTGCATTTTCTTCTTTGCGATCGCGAGGGTATTTCCGCGATTGCGATTCATTGATTCGCTCAGTGATTATAAGTACTCTCGAGGGTTTCGGCCATTTTTGCATATTTGGAGCTATGGAGCTCGATTGAGACGATTTTTGAAGCGATTTTCGCCAGGTGGATTGGGATTAGTGTTCTCTACTCATTTTTTATTATATTTCATGCATCTATCTTTGTCTTTTTGGAATTTGATTGAGGATTTCAAGAGAGAAAATTGGGGGGAGGGGGGGTCTGAAGTCTCATAAAGTGAATTTTTGAGTTCTGAACATCGATTCGGAGTCGGATTTGAGTGAAACTAGTATGGTTGGACTCTTAATTGAATAGGTTGTTGGATTTGGTGAGTTTTTTCGAGTTCTGAGGTGCGGGCCTGGGTTTGACGTTTTGTTTGATTTGGGATTTTTATTAAAGATTTGACCTTTCTCAATTGGGTTTGTTTCCTTAGGCATTATTTGATATATTTGAGTTGCTTTTGGATAGTTTCGAGCTCTTCGGAGGTTGGTACGCATGAGATGGCATTTTTGGAGTATCATTTTGCTTGCTCGATATTGGATTTGGCTTGTTCGAGGTAAATAACACTTCTAATCTTGGTGCTGAGGATTTGAACCCCTGAATATGCGTGTTATGTGGTTGGTGTTGAGGTGGAGCACATGCTAGGTGACAGGCATGTGGGCATGCACCGTGTGAATTATGACTCAATTGTTTCTGTGGTATTGTGTAGTTACCTAATCTTGTCTTTATCCATGAGATTTCTACATGCTAGTGTAATTGAGCTGTGATCCATGTTAGAAATCATGTTTAGACTATATGCTTATCCTATTAGGACCCACTGAGGTCATTTATGTTGTTGAATTATTTGCTTAAATTGCAATTACATACTCAGTCATACTCATTCATTGCATATCATATCTCAGTCTTGGTTATCATTTGTCTCACATCATATTATCATTATTTGGGGCCATTGGCATAAGATTTGCGAGGCCGAGATACAGGAGAGATTAATCACTGAGTGAGGCCGAAGGACTGATTGTGAGGATGTTTATGGATCAGATTGCACGCCGCAGCAGGCTTTATTAATTTATGTCATGATTGGCTTATTATATCGCTTGGTCTGTATCTGCCCCTCTGGAGTTTGCACGCCCACAGTGAGCACAGGTACCTATTGAGTGCGAGTGTCGAGCGCGATTGCCGAGTGATTGGGAGGACTGAGTGACTATGAGGAATGAGTGACTGGGAGGATGAGTGAATTGATGCTCTGAGAGTATGCATATGCTTTTATCACTTATTTGCATTGCATCCGACATGTACACTTGACATACGGGCATAGAGATGCATTTTCCTCATGTTGTACCATATTACGTCATTCATGACTTCACATACACATTGACATGTAGGCATAAAGATGTACCTTCCTCATGTCATTTTATAATGAAACATCTTACCTGTTGCTAAAAGCTTTTTGGGAAAAATCACAGTTTTTCAAACTTACTCATATTTTGATGATTTCAGTAAAAGATTTGGATTTTCACTGATATACTTGAAAGGCATGCCAATTTTCCGGAACTGTAAACAAGCTGAGCATTATATCTCTAATTTATTTCTTGTACCACTTTTATTATATTGTTATGAGATTTTGTTGCCTATTGGTGTTGGACTCTGACCTTTGTCCCAGCTCGTCACTACTTTCAACCTAAGGTTAGTTTTGTTACTTATTGAGTACATGGGGTCGGTTGTACTCATACTACTCTTCTGCACCTTATGTGCAGATGTTGGATGCTTATGTTGCTATGTATGGCTGGAGCTGGATTTGAAGATGTACCTATATTCCGCTCATAGCTGACTCTTGATCTTGGTAGCTTTAAAATTTTTAATAAGTTGATGTATATTTCAAATAGATGATGCGATTTATTTTATATCAGCTTTGTAAACTCTAAATCTTAGAAGCTCATTATTTGTACTACCAGTCCTTAAGAATTCTTTGTATAAAAGCACAGTTGTATTATCATTACTTCTTCTAATGAATCTCATTGGAATTGGTTCATTGTTAATTAGCTTACCTAGCGGGTTGGATTAGGTGCCATCATGGCTAGTTTGATTTTGAGTCGTGATAAATTGTATCAGAGCTCTAGGTTCATAGGTTCTATAATTCATGAGCAAGTATCTAGTAGAGTCTTGCGGATCAGTATGATGACGTCCATACCTATCTTCGAGAGGTTACAGGGGATTTAGGATAAACTTTCCATCTTTCTTTCCTTATCGTGCAGCATTGATTCAGCTTGAGATGTAATTCTTTGAATTCCTTCCACTTACTCGTAAGCGTAGGTGAGCACTCGGTATCAGCTCTACATCGGCTGCTTGTAATTTCATGGATGAGGTGCGAGATATGATTTGTGTGTGCTGATGATGAGCTAATCTGGAGGACTTGAGGCCGGGTTTTGACTGTAGCGTGAGCAGGGGATTTCAGTTGTGTGAGCACGTGCTTTTGAACTTATATGTCCAATGATGTCGCTATGAGTGGAGCTTGTGGCTCGATGAGTGGTTGGATGGCTATATGATGAGTACAATGTGACTACGGGATATGATCAGATGGTTTGAATGTGACAAGAAGAGTTTGCTTGAAATGTAACAAGGACTATTGGGTGCTTGATTTCTGTCTTGATGTGACGTATAGTCTCAAGTTATGAGTGCATCGAAGGATCATGTTGCTTAGTTGTGGAACGAATTAGATTCTCATGTCTTATTGATGAGTTCAGACTCAGGAATAGTAGTTGTGGCTGTGAAAGAGTATAGAGAGATGTCAGTTTGAGGCTAAGTAGGTGGATTATAACCTGCGGGGTAATCTACGGATGTGTGATCCTTATGATGTTGTGTGGAGGCTTTCTTTTCTACCAGTGGGTTATATTTGTGCGATTTGAGTTTGGATTGGGTGTAAAAGTTGACCTGACCGTCACGTGGATGTATGCGAGCTTAGTGAATGATTTGAAGTACTATATGGTTTGTGTTATGTGAACTGGTGAAGGATTTAGATGAATCTCCCTACTGTATTATGGTAGTACTAGAGTATGGGTGTTACAAGTTATCGAGTTTGATCTATGGCTTTGAGCCAAGTGGGGGAGTCTGCTATCACCGATTTGATTGCATGGTTACGTGTTGATCTGGTTTCAGTTTGAGGCATACTTGTGAATCCGTTATGACTTGCAGAGTCTGGTTTTGAGGATGACTTCAGAAAGGAAACTTCCAGATGCATGATGTATAACACTTTAGGGGTATATGGAAACCGTGGAATGATTTGAGTTTGTTATTCATGACGGATGTGGAGTGCACAGACTAGGGGTTCACTTGGTTATTG
>MCJB01021401.1:45166-90889 GCA_002018475.1 Nicotiana obtusifolia | reverse complement strand
GGGGGGGGGGGTTGTCTAAAGTTTTATAGAGTGAATTTTCGAGTTTTGAATGTCGATTCGGAGTCAGATTTGAGTGAAACTAGTATGGTTGGACTCTTAAATGAATGGGTTGTTGGATTTGGTGAGTTTTGTCGGGTTTCGAGGTGCGAGCTCGGGTTTGACTTTCTGGTTGACTTTAGGCTTTTGATTAAAGATTTGACCTTTATCAATTGGGTTTGCTTCCTTAGGCATTATTTGATATATTTGAGTTGCTTTTGGCTAGTTTCGAGCCGTTCGGAGGTCGGTACACACGAGATGGCATTTTTGGAGTATCATTTGGCTTGCTCGGCATTGGATTTGACTTGTTTGAGGTAAGTAACACTTCTAAACTTGGTGTTGAGGGTATGAACCCCTGAATATGCGTGTTATGTGGTTGGTGTTGAGGTGGCACACATGTTAGGTGACGGAATGTAGGCGTGCAACGTGTGAATTATGACTCGGTTGTTTCTGTGGTACTGTGTAGTTACCTAAACTTGTCTTTATCCATGAGATTTATACGTGCTAGTGTAATTGAGCTGTGATCCATGTTAGAAACCATGTTTAGGTTATATGTTTATCCTGTTGGGACCCACTAAGGTCATATCTGTTGTTGAGTTATTTGCTTAAATTGCAATTACATACTCAACATACTCATTCATTGCATATCATATCTCAGGCTCTGTTATCATTTGACTCACATCATATTATTATTGTTTGGGCGGATTGGCATGAGATGTGTGAGGCCAAAAGATTGGAGAGATTGATGACTGAGTGAGGCTGAGGGCATGATTGTGAGTGTTTATGGATCAGGTTGCACGCCGCAGCAGGTTTTATTGATTTATGTCATGATTGGCTTATTATAGTGCTTGGGCTGGATCTGCTCCTCTGGAGTCTGCATACCCACAGTGAGCGCAGGTACTTACTGAGTGCGAGTGCCGAGTACGAGAGCCGAGAGCGAGTGTTAAGTGATTGGAAGGACTCAGTGATTGTGAGGACTAAGTAACTGGGAGGAATGAGTGAATTGATACTCTGGGAGTATGCATATGCTTTTATCACTAAGCTGCATTGCATTCACATGCACACTTGACATAGGGGCATAGAGATGCATTTTTCTTATATTGTACGGTATTACGTCATTCATGACTTCACATACACATTGACATGTAGGCACAGTGATGTACCTTCCTCATGCCATTTGATAATGAAACATCTTACCTGTTGTTGAAAGCTTTTTGGGAAAAAATCACAATTTTTCAGATTTACTCATATTTTAGTGATTTCAGTAAGAGATTTGGGTTTTCACTAATATACTTGAAAAGCATGCCTATTTTCTGGAACTGTAAAGGAGCTGAGTATTATATTTCTGAGTTATTTCTTGTACCACTTTTATTATATTGTTATGAGCTATTGTTGGCTATTGGTGTTGGACTCTTACCTTTGTCCCAACCCGTCACTACTTCCAACCTAAGGTTTGGTTTGTTACTTATTGAGTGCATGGGGTCGGTTGTACTGATACTACAGGTCTGCACCTTGCATGCAGATGTTAGATGCTTATGTTGCTGTGTATGATGGGAGCTGGATTTGAAGATGTACCTGCAGTACGGTCATAGCTGACTCTTGATCTTGGTAGCTTTAGAAATTTTAATATGTTCATGTATTTTTCAAACAGATTATGCACTTTATTTCATATTAGCTTTGTAAGCTCTAAATCTTAGAAGCTCATGATTTGTACTACCAGTCCTTGGGAATTCTTTGTTTACAAGCAAAGTTGTATTATCAATACTTCTCCTAATGAATCTCATTAGAATTGATCTATTGTTAATTGGCTTACCTAGCGGGCTAGGTTCGATGCCAAATCTTAAGAATTCTCTCTACTTTTCTCTGTAATTCTCTTCTTCTTCTTTTATTGTTTTATAACAAGGACAAAATTCTTTGCTTTGTAAATTGCAATTTACAAGCAAAAGTCTATATTTGTTACTCATCAAACGACAAGCAAATAGATTATGAAATTAATATAAACGATTAAAAAGATCTTTGACTTTTGAGATAGATTATGAAACTAATATAAACAATTAAAAAGATCTTTGACTTTTGAGATTTTTAATTTGAGAATTTACTATTAGTTAACTTTTATATATTTAAGTTTTAAAAAAGAATTCAGTAAGTGATTTTAGCTCAATTTCGGAAAAATGCTCAGGGATTACGCCCCCAAACGAACACCCAGAACGCCGAGATTTATGCCTCATGATATTTATGCCCGCCAGTATACCTCGGTGCGTTTTTTATATGCCTCGCTTCAGGGCGAGCCGAGAAAAAATCTTTTAAAATACTATATGCATCGTATTTAAACACTTCAATTGATTAATTAACAACTCCCAAGTATCGAAATCTTCCTTTAAAAATAAATCATCAAGACACATGCATTAAATTGTAACGCGTTCAACCATATATATATATATATCAAAAAATGACTAATGTTAAGGTAATGTTATCTTACAACAAATAAATTAATATAAAAGAAAAATATAGAATGAAAGCATATTTTTTTTAATGACAACTCATTCACATTTTGTCTTTTTGTCTTATACTATTATATAGCTTCAAGTTTTCACTTAGCCAATTCGATTTTAATACTATATATATATATATATATAAAATAAATATCGGTTTACCAAAATAACCTTATAATATTAAGCATAATAGTTCAGACACTTCCTAATCAAATGTCCACCATTCTATTTTCACAATACTGGACAAGATGTATTACTAGGAAATAATTTCCTTGAAATGTTTCATAGTGTTTTATATGATAGAATTTTATATTTAATAAAATTTAAAACTCCATGCAAACACACGATTGTGGTAAAACGATTTAAAACAACTACATTTGCTACATTTGCTTTTATGTTTAAATCACTTTTCTTTTATAAAAAAGAAAAGACTCCCATTCTATATCTAACCCTTACATCTAGAGGTAGGAAACAAAACTAGACTGTGCTGTAGTACTCTGAAGGAACACCAAGGGAAGTTACCTGGTAACAGGTTGGGATTGAAATATCCGGTAAAAGTCTCAGCGGATACCCGGAGTATTTGCGGTCAAAGCAGGTTAAGGAAAAGTTTTTGATTAATATTTCATTAAACTCAAAACTTTTATCCTATTTTAATAATTCTTGAAATGGATTTCTTAATTGGGCCAAGTTTTGAATATAATCTGAGGCATAATTGAGAATTCCTAAACAACTTTGTACTTGTTTTTTATCAATTAGTTTGTCTGGAAAAACAGATATCTTTTCCACTATGTGATTTTGTAATTTTATTCCATGTCCGTCTATTATCATCCCCAAAAATTCTATCTCGTTTTTCATTAGGCTTGCTTTCTTTTTTGAAAGTGCTAATCCGTGTTCTAAACATAAATTAGTAAATTTATTTAGATGATCTAAGTGTTCATTGAGATTATCAGATAATACTAAAATATCATCTACATAAACAAATATATAGTCATAATCTTTGAATATATTATCCATTTTTCTTTGGAATATCTGCGGTGCATTTTTTAATCCAAATGGCATGACTAACCATTCATATTGTCCTTGAGGAGTAGAGAAAGCTGTATAAGGGATGCTATCTTTATGCATCTTTATTTGCCAAAATCCACTTTTACAATCAAATTTAGAAAATATCTTTTTATTGGTAGTTCTATTGACTATGTTTTCTTTGTGTGGTAGAAAATAACCATCAAAAATAGTATTATCATTTAATTTTTTATAATTTATAACCATTCTTGGTTTATTTCTTACAATTTCTGCATGGTTTCGTACCATGAAGGCAGGAGAACTATGTAGAGAATTACTAGGTCTTATTATTCTAAGGCTTAGCAATTCTTTAATCTGTTTTTGAAATTCTTCTTGATCTTCAGGATTATATCTCATAGGTTTAATTCTAATAATTTTGTCTTTATCTTTCATTTCTAATTTGGCTTCTATCCTGTTTTTATCTCAAAATTCTAAAGGGTTTTCAGTAAAACATTGCTCTAACTTTTGTTTAATCATATCTATATTTTCTTCTAGTTTATTGAAGGCTATTTGGTATTCTAACATAAATTCTGCTTGATTTATTGTTCGAGGGTTATCCCAATCTGTATCATATTGCAATAAAGGAGTACTTTTGGGGAAAATTAGTTTGCTTTTATATCCTATATCACCACGCTGGGCTGTGCGGGGTTTAAATTGAATAGGCAATCTTTTTGAATAAGCTGTTTTAAATCGTTTTACCACAATCGTGTGTTGGCATGGAATTTTAAATTTTATTAGATATAAAATTCTATCATATAAAACACTATGAAACATTTCAAGGAAATTATTTCCTAGTAATACATCTTGTCCAGTATTGTGAAAATAGAATGGTGGACATTTGATTAGGAAGTGTCCCAGTAGTATAATCGGTTGAGCTATGCCTCTGGTCATTGTTACAATATTATTAGATATATCTCTTCCCCTGGTAATAGGTAATTCTTGATGGTATTCTTTGGGAAATATTTTTGGTTTACAACAACATTTTCCCGAACCATTATCTATGTAAGCAGCAAAGTACTCTGCTTTATAATCTTTATAGGTTATACCAATTGGTATATAGATACTGTACTGGCTTGTCATTTTGATAAGAAAATTACTTTTTTATCGTAAGTGATCTTGATTCCATGATCGAGTATATCATATGGCTTTACACTATGTAGAAATGTAGTTCCTAATAGTATTTCTAACGTATCATTATGTCCTTCTGGTTCAACTAATAGTCTCATAGGAATTGAATTATTTTCAAATTTTATAATTGTTTCTATCATGTCTTCTATTTCATGCATATCTCCATTAAAATTAGTATATTGATGTTTATCTGTTAATTTATATTTTTGCAGGTTATTACAAAGCTTGTGGCTAATGTAATTACCACTGACACCTGTATCTATTAAAATATTTATAGAAATAAATCTTATACTATTAAAATATTCTCCCTTAATCTTATAACTTTTTATTTCATCATTTTTTGCTTCTAGGATTGGTCCTATAAATCTCTCCGATTGAGTTCTTCTTATTAATGCTGAAGGATTTATAACTCGAGTTTCGCTAAAAGATGATCGAGCCAAATCTTGTTGATTATATAAAGGTTTTTGCTGTAAATCTAGATTTAATGGTGTATCTTCTATTTCTTGTATTTTAGCAATAATAGGCAATTGTACTTGACTTACTTCATCAAATTAGTAGGGATAATCTATTACTTCTTTTATAGCAAAAAAGTCTGAGTGATGAGTATTTGAAATAGCATATGAAATCATATAGGTTATAGAGTAAGGTCTATTATTTTTATGAAAAAATTCTTTTTTTTTAAAATGTTGTATTAAACTTAAAGTTTTATCAAAGTCTTTGTCTAAAAGATGATAGGAAATTCTAGGATATATATTAAACTTAATCTTTCCGTATTGTAAATTTCCTCTTAAAATTCCTAAACAAGCTTCTTCCCTGCTTAGAATCCTATTATCTATTANTATATATATATATATATATATATATATATATATATATATATATATATATATATAAAATAAATATCGGTTTACCAAAATAACCTTATAATATTAAGCATAATAGTTCACAATAAAAGGACATAACCGGAATTCTAGACATTAGCCTTATAATCCCATTAGTTTTATGAAATACACCACACATTAGGAATTCTACATGATTACCTTTAGGAATCTTATTAGTATATTTACTTTCGGACATAGACATATAATACTACATGTTAGCATATAAACCTAATACCTAGAGGATCACGTTAGATTTTCTTTTAGTATTTTGGTGAACTAAATTGGAGTACTACTGGGTCTTAGCAAAAAATTGTAACATAATATTTCCTATTAAAAATGTTGTGTCGTCTTACAAATTAGGTTTTGGCTCATCCAAAAGGCGATAATGCTTTTGACCAGTACCTTTTAATTTATTAGAAGGTGAAAAGGAAATCAACGATAATTAATCTTTGTCTTTATGAAAATGAAAGTTAATAAATTAATCTATCTATATCTATAATTATCTATTTATATCTATCTATCTATCTATTTATCTATATCTATTTATCTATATTTATTATAAAAGCATGAATACAATATCAATTTACAAAATAATCTTACAATATTAAGCATAATACCTCACAATAAAAGGACATAGTCGGAATTCTAGACATTAACCTTATAATCCTATTAGTTTTATGACATATACCACATGTTAAAAATCCTACATGATATCCTTAAGGAGTCCTATTAGTATAATTACTTTCGGCATAGACATATAATACAACATGTTAGCATGTAAACTAATACCTTTAGGAACACGTTAGGCTTTCTTTTGGTATAATTAGTTTCGAGATAGAGACATACTTTTAGTCATGTAATCCTATTACTATTAGGATATACTTTTAAAAAATTTCTATTACTAATTTAATTGGAAAACGTATTATAATGTCCTATTACTAATTTAATTTTAGAATGTATTATATTGTTCAGATCCATTTAGAAAAAGAAGAGTCTATATTATTATAAAAGTACAAATACAATATTGATAGACCGAAATAGCCTGAAAATATTAAATAGAAGAACTCATAGGGAAAGGACATAAATATAATAACTAATTTTTTGGACTACAATACCTTCTATGTTAAAATTTTTTAATATTTAAGATTTTAATATTAAAATTTTTGTCTACAAGTTTCTTAATAAAAATATGTAGGAAGGTTTAATAAAATCAATTCATAAGAATCCTCTGTATTGGCAATACATTACCACTCCACAATGTCCAATACCAAGAAAAAATAAAAGTAATGTTAAATGGAATGCATAAAGCGCTGAAATAGAAAAAAAAATATCCCCACAATAATATGTTTTTATATTTATATATGAATTATTTTCCTACTCAAATAAAAAATATTTATCAATTTTTCGTGTAATACTGAAAAATATACTCAATTATTAAACAACAACTAAAAAACAAAAATATGTGAGAAAGAGAAAGAAAAATGGTTGGTAAGAGTCAATATCAGTAATGATTCTACAAACATAAAGATCAAAAGCTGAGATGTCAGATCGATCTTTTTATTCTTTGAAAATAAAATCTATGGTGGATAAAATTATAAATAAGATTAAGTATTCAAAACAAGAAATGAAAATAAACTATTTTTTATGTTAAGACCAAATAATTAAATCTTTTAATTAATTATTTTTCAAGAGAATTTTTAAGTTAAGAAAAATCTTAGGATACATAAATTTATTCAATAAAAAGAAGGTTAGAGATTAAAAAAATTAGAACACAAAGTAAAAAAAATAAAAATAAAATAAAATAAAATAAAATAAAATAAAAGTTAGTATAGTATTAAGAATCAAAATGCCATACAAGTGTTCGAGGAACCATCATTAAAGCTAAATTTTGAACAAGAACAAGCTTTTAAGACTATATTATAAAGAGTTCACTCTCGTATAGCGGGATTATACTTTGTAGATGCCTCTGGCGGAATCGAAAAAATATTTTTATGTCATGCATTACTTGCAAATGTAAGATCAAGAGGTATGATACTATTAGCAATAACAATAAGTGGTGTACCAGCAAAATTTTATTATGAGGCCACGCACTTTAGATTTTGATATACTTCTTCAAACAACTGAAATAACCATCACAAATATATCAAAGAAGAGCAATAATACTTAATTTATAAGAAAAGCTATATTGATAATATGGGATGAAGCATTTGTGGCTAAGTGTCAAACGATCGAAATAATTGTCCAGAGTTCTAGAGATATATTAGATATCAATGAACCGCTGGTAGAATATTAATGGTTTGGGAGATGATTTCTGTCAAGTACTACCAGTAGTTCCAAAATCGACGTAAGTAGAGACTGTAAAAGCTAGCTTGCCAAAATTATAATTATGGCATCAAATGAAAAAGATTCAACTGATAAGAAATATAAAGTAAGAACATATCTAATATTCAATGACTTCTTTCTTCGTGTCAGAAACGAAAAAGAGCATCCAATAAAGATGATTTGGTTCTTCGGGAACATTTGATTATCAACCCCAATGGTAATAGTAGTGCCTTTAATAAGGGAAATATTTTCATTATTAGATTAAAACGCAATTTGCGAATTGCATGATAGAAATTAAAATGCTACCTTAGCTAGCTGAAATGAATATGTTGATCAACTATCCTCGCAGAAGTAGTGACGAGGGATCGACATCGGCACTTACTAGTGGTCCAATAAATCATGTATAATAATAAGTAAACAAGTATGAGGAAGAGTAAATAAATGGTATAAACCAATATAAATACGAGGTACTATCCTCCTCTGAACGTTAAACTCAAGCTCTCAATTAGTAGTTACCTCCTCAACCGGAGTATATATAAAATGGACCTCACCAGATAGGTCGTCACAACTCAAATTAGAAAAAAACAAAACACACGGACACGCTGATTTCTTATCAAATATTACGCACGACGCTGCCGAGGTGAACGGCCCGCTCCACAGAGTGTTTTAAAGAAATGCCACGGCGGACGGCCCGATGCCATCATAATGTGTGCATTACCGAGGGTCGAACCGCACGAACCATAGATGCATCCATTATACTGCAAAGGCAAACAGCCCGCTCCCATAAGAGTATGGTAAATAATCCTGCCGATGCGAACGGCCCGATCCCATAAAAATAAGAAGCTTTAATGGATCCCTGACCCCTCTCACGAATAAAGGTGTGAGTTATGAGTTATAAGGAAAACCTTGCGATGAGTACACACAATGCAGGAGAAATTCATAAGGAAGCAAAAATTATTCCGGGGATTATCAAGTAGCTTGTCACATCTCTACAACAGCGAGTCTATCACCCTATGCAAGTCTAGTTTCAAGTCATAATGCGAAATAAAGGAATTTAAATGACCAAAGATAACTCAAATAGTATAATTATAGCACGGCGTGAACCTAAGCCTACCCGGACATAATCAGGAATTCTAGCATACGCACGGACACTCGTCATCTCATACATGCATAGCTCCCACAACATGTAGCACATAAGAATATAATACCTACGGGGTAATTTCCCTTCACAAGGTTAGATAGGAGATTTACCTCGCTCCAAAGTTCCATAACCGGCTCCAACGCCTCTCTAACACCTCAAACCAAATGCCCATAGATCCGAACTAGCCAAACAATCATGAAAAACCAATAAAAATATACTCCAACATTATAATTAATTTATTTATAATAATTTTCAACTCCGCTCGAAAAGTCAATAAAGTCAACCCTCGGACCCACGTGCCCCAATTTCGAAAATTATTGAAAATAAATATTACCCATAACTCATATGGTCTGTATCCAGAAAATCATCCAACTTTGTCCATGAATCGACCTTCCAATCAAGGATTTACCATTTCTCAACTTTGGGGCTCAAAATCCCAATTTCTACAATCCAAATATGGATAAAATAATAACCAATGGAAATTATAAAGGAGAAACATCAAAATAAAGGTCAGATATTTACCCCCTTGTTGAGATGAGAACAACGCCGCGAAAATCACCTCAAACGGAGCTCTAGAACTCAAGATATGCCCAAAATACTAAAATTCTTGGTTTAAAACACTGTCCAGATGATTTTTCTTCCTCGCCTTCGCGGGAGACCTTCGCGTTCGCAAAAAACAATTTTTTGCGTTGACTGGTCAACCCAGAAATCCTTCTTCACATTCGCAGGACCTCTCTCGCATTCTCAAAGAACAAAGCTTCGCACCAAAAATCAGCAATTTTGTCCGACATGAAAATGGGCATAAATCTCTCATACGACATTGGAATTCGACGATTCTTGTTGCTATAGCTCCATAATTACAATACGAAACTAATGGTTTAATCTAATCACAAATAAAAGGTCATTTTCTAAAAATAGTTTCCTTTATGCCCAAAGAAATGAAGCCGAAATATCAAATAAGAGCACGACACCATCCAAACGCATCGGAAACACACCCGAGGTTCGCGGGACTGCGTCCAATCACACATACCAGTCTCAAAACATAACACGAACCTACTCGAGGCCTAAAATCACACCAAACAACATCAAAATCATGAATCGACGATCAAAACCTTCTTTAAACATTAAAATATTCAAATTTCGACGAACGCGTCCAATTCATACTTAAACATTCCAGAATGACGCCAAACTTTGCGTGCAAGTCACAAATCATGATTCAAACCTATTCCAAGGCCCGGAACCTCAAACAGACATCGATAACATCAAACTCCACTTCAAACCAAACTTTTGAAATTATAAAACCTTCAAATGCCAACTTTCCATAACAAGCGCTGAAATGCTCCCGGACCACCCGATACTCAACACACGCCCAAGTCCAAAATCATCATATGAGCCTATTGGAACCTTCAAATCTCGATTCCAAGGTCGTTTACTGAAAAGTCAAACCTTAGTCAATTCTCCCAACTTAAAGCTTCCGAAATTAGAATTTTTCATTGGAATCAACTCTAAACTTCCCGAAATTCGATTCCGACTCATAAAACATGAAGTGAAGCTACTCAAAGCCTCAAACCGCCGAGCGACGCGCTAGAGCTCAAAACGACTGGCCAGGTCTTTACATTCTCCCCCACTTAAACAAATGTTCATCCTCGAACGTGCCAAGGACCATCCCAGAGTTGTCCAAAGTCACTATTTAATACCTCGTGCACCTGCACATGCCACCACAACCCATGTGAGCACATTAGCTCAAGCCAGACTGAAGATCCTCCCTATAACCTTAGCTAACAAGCCTTATAACCAAATTCCAACATACAAAATTCTCCATGAGACCCGACTCTAATATATGAACACCGCATCAATCCCTACACACTGTACCAAAACCTGATCATGCACCTATGTTGAAATCACACCATGCACCACACAAGTCGTCTACCCATAATAACATCCTCCGACCAAAATAGCTAAAATTCCACGAATCTGATGCCCGCAATACACTTCATGACACATATAAGCCATGTTCCAACTCTCGCAATGCTCCCACAATAAAAGAGATGCGTAGAAACTTATTACCACCTGCCAAATAAATAAATCATGGGGGTATCTCCATCTGACAAGAATCATTACCTCATCCTGAACTGAATAACGATATTTTCTCTTTAAGATACCCTACATAAATCCGATCGCACTAACCTTAGGTCCAATAACGTCGTCTCACCCAGTACAAGTTGCTCGGGCAATAAGCCACCTCACACCATCTAAAATCTCATATAGCGCCATCGAAGCGCCAAAAAGCTACAACTCGAATATGACACATAAGGAAGAACAAACTCTAGAAAGAACTACCTAGCCCGCGTAACTAATAAAACAACCAAAAAGATGCTATGAACCTTTCTCAGAGAATGAGAAACAAAATACAAAGAAATAAGTATAGAGAACCGTACTTAACATCTCACTGTTGCGGCGTGCAACCCGATCCAAGATAACATCATTGCAGCGTGCAACCGGATCCAAACATGATACCTTTGCGGCGTGCAACCCGATCCAAACAACATACCCGTGGCGGCGTGCCACCCAATCCACACATAACAATAAATAAGGAAGTGCCCATCGACCCATAATGCTTATTCCTGCGAAATACCCGAATATCGACCGCAAGCACGCCAAGTGCAAAAATACAACCCTGGGGAGTCAGATAGCACCATACGCTACAAAACCCAAGCACAACTAAGGTGTGATAAATGACTTGCATCTCGAGAGCCATCCTGCTTATATAATACCACAAGCTACACGAGATCATAACATATGTGCGAATAATCAAGCCATCTCATAACCCACATGGCACAATAGAGTATTACATGGAATAGCTGACGACGTGAATAACATCCAACGCCCGAAGACTCCTCCGCAAGCAATGCTATGCCGAACGAACACATCCGACCTGATGTAAAGCACACATTCACATTAGACCCACTAACGGACCCCAAGCCAATTCCGATCATCCCATACTGGGCCAACAACCTTTCAAGGATCCACAATGGCCCTATTCATGACACACGCGAGCAGTCGTCCCAATCCGAAACAAACTCCCACAGTTCACAACCAAAGGAATAGAGCGCCTACCAGGCATAAACTGTAACATTCCATAATCTCCATGCTTGGTTTCAATCTTTAACAATCAAGTGACTAATATGTCACACTTATACAATTTTCCCGTAGGATATGTTCTCACGACCTTCCGCACTAGGTAGCAAAGTCTGCACCTCCACACCACCAACTGTACTAATTCTATAAGGCCAACCAAGAGTCTGCAAATCAATACACAAAGCCTCTTACACAGGACACCATTCTCAGGTGACACTAAAGAAAATGCCAACTTACTCTGAACATCTGAATTCTTCCCTTCTCATCTGAGCTCGTGACATTCTTGTCAACACCGAACCGCAACCTTGATCCTCAACTTCCAATTTCTATGCCGCTCACTGCACCTATTGCGCTGCTACGCGAGAGTACAAGAATTCATCATAACCCCTGAAATACTAGTAGAATAAACACTTCATTGGCTAGAATCCATTTCACTCAACTCATTTCAGAAGAACCATTGCAACACGCAACTGAATTCCCATAACCACAGAAAATACAAACCTCGAGTAGTGGTCTAAACTGTCATAACTCTTCCGGGATCTATTTACACATAACAAGGCCATTAGAATCAAATACCTCCCAAATCAATCAAATTATGGTGGTTGTCAAACCCGCATGTACAACCACCAACCACTTGTATAACTTAACGCGCCGAAGGAACTGATCATTGTCATAATCATGCTGATTCAAACCATTACCAATCGACCCAACTTCCTCCAATTTACTCTTGACCTGCCTTAGAAATAATAATAGCTCCATTCAAAAACATAACGAAACTCGATCAACACTCATCCGAGTGACCCAAATCACGAGATCACATTGTCTTAATACCCACTGCAAAAACTCGATCCTTAACTACACAATGGACCCAAAATCCTTAGACACCGCACTTATATCCTTGAACCCATTAGAACCACTGATGAGAGTCACCCACTCTGACCTGGTCTCGAATATAATCAATCTCCAAACCTCTGTTAGCATATGAACGCTCGCAAATAAGCAACCAGATGAATTCTTTTCCTTGTACATCACATCCACAAGAAGCATAAACTCTGAGTCTTCCCAAAACCTGCACATGAATCGATAAGGCAAAATATAGCACACATTCATCAAGTTCTTTGCTCGAATTACCCCTGATGTTTTCTTTTCTTAGTCATAATTAATCTACCAATGCACTGATAACTTGAAATCCCACAAGTAGATAACCACGCGATCCAATCGTAGGCGGTGGGCTCCCCCACTTAGCTTTAAGCTACAATCACATAAATCTAGAGCCTACAAAGATTCCTCCTTCTCAATTAACATGATCTCGCACCGTTAATCCGCCACATTTCTCGTAATCTCTTGTTAAACTTCTCATGAACATTCCGAATTATCAGCCTCGATCGCATAGTTGGCCTTCTGTCGGGTAGTAAGTAAAACTCCTCATTGAAACTTTATCAAAATCACGCAACCGCTAACTTGCTCACAGGAGATAGCCCACCCGTGAAATTCCATATCGACATCTTCCAACAACGCTGCACTGGGTACAACTACCACGAAATCAGTAAATCCTCCTGAGCCCATGCTCACCCACCAATTGTAAAAGTCTGTTCATCCCCCATTGACATAAACTGAAAGTCCGATAATATATTTTCAAACTCGAAGTCACGTCGTATCCCATAATCAAAATCAAGCTTTTACACCCCTCTTCATTCCAAGAAAACTCATTTCTGTCATATTCAACCTTCCTCAGCACAGTAGCCAACATCCCAAATAGAGTCCGCGGACCTAGTAACTGTCCACCACGATTCCCAAATCGCTCTAAACTTTTCTCAAGGCACGTGGCTATCCTACCACAGAATCCATATGCTACTCTGTCACTCCCACTTCGGTTGAACCGTCTCCTTTAAGAAACTTCTCGACCTTTGCATTTCATACTTGACCTGCTAGCAATTCAACCACCACGAGACACCTTCTCATCCTTCGCTGCCCAAATGCTGCCTCAAGTCAAAATCCTTCTCTGTAGCACCTGAACTAATATATTGCTACCAACTCTAAGCCTGGAGGCCCTAACACCCATAGGGGGTAATGCATTCCAACAAGGATGATGACACCACACCACAAATGAGAATTCCACTACGCTCAGAAATATCAAGTCTCGTTACTCCATCAACCAGAGCCTGAACATCCATAGTCCAATTGTCTTTCCTCCGCTAGAATTAAATGTCGAACCTCTAAACCATGCACTGAAAAAATCCTCCTTTCGAGTCATTCGTTGCCTCAACACATGAACAATCACTGTACCATTACACCAACACTCTGTGATAACAATGCATGAACATCATAATAATCTGTGGATAGCCACGAAACCATAGGAAATACAAGTACTGGGCGGAAACGATAGAACACCCTCCACAAAGCGACGATAATAGCCTGCCCGAATATGCAGGGAGAAACATCATGCACCATGACTGTAGTACCACTACAACTCCTCGGTGCCAAATTGGTAAAAAGCACTCCACGTCCCGTAAGATTGAGTAGGAAGGAAATGAAGCCATAAGCTTTAATGGAATCAAATCGCATGATGAGGAATCAAGAAAGAAAATGCTCCTAACAAACCTATAGCCTCTCGAAGATAAGTACATATGTCTTCGTACCGATCCTCAAGACTCTACTAGACTCGCTCATGACTCGTGATATCCAAGTGAACCTAGAGCTCTGATACCAAGCTGTCACGACCTAAAATCCACTATAGGTCGTGATGGCGCCTAACACTGCCGTCAGGAAAGCCAACGGTGATTGATCAACTTAATTGCTCAATTTTATTACTTGATCATAATTCCCATTAATTAAATAGTATAAAATAAAGATTTCAGGGTGAAATGATAATAATTACATGAACTACCATACTAAACATCCGTAGGAACCCCCAAAACCCGGTGTCACAAATGCATGAGCATCAACTAGGAAATATAATAAAATACAACATCTGTCTAGAATACAAGTTAGACAGGAGAATATAAATAACGTTGATGGAGACTCTATATGCTGCGGATCGTAATATAGAATGCAACTAACCGTAAAATCCCCACAATAGCTGCGCCTCTGCGCCCAAGAGACCACCAGAAATGTAAACCTGCACAATAAGTGCAGAAGTGTAGTATGAGTACGTAAATCAATGCGTACCTAGTAAGTATCTGGGCTAACCCCGCAGAAGTAGTGACGAGTGGTCGACATCGACACTTACTAGTGGTCCATTAAATCATGTATAATAAGAAGTAAACAAGTATGAGGAAGAGTAAACAAATGGTATAAACCAATATAAATACAAGGTACAATCCTCCTGAACGGAAAACTCAAGCTCCCAATTAGTTACCTCCTCAACCGAAGTATACATAAAATGGACCTCACCAAATAGGTCATCACAACTCAAATCAGGAAAAAAACACACGGATACGCTGATTTCTTATTTTACGCACGATGCTGCCAAGACGAATGACCCAGTCCATAAGAGTGTTTTATAGAAATGCCGCGACGAACGGCCCGATCCCATCATAATGTGTGCACTGCCGAGGGTCGAACGTCATGAACCATAGATGCATCTATATACTACAATAAGTTTTGTTGCACGAACAACTATATGTTGCACTTTCAAGAGGGATATCAATAACAACAAGAGTTCTGGTTATGGCAGAGCAACCAAAGCATTAGAAGGAAACATACTCAAAAAAATCATCTACAAAGAATTGTTCGGTAAAATAACATCACATTAAATACTTTTAAATGTAATACATAATTATCTAACTAACATGACTAAATTAATCATTTGCATAAGTTCTAATGATGTTCTCTCATTTTGAATTTGCATGTTATGCTAATGTAATAATATTTTTCGATATTTAAATAGTTGTTGTATCACTATACGTTAAATTTCTCTCATTAATTAAATTTTATTGTTCGTTCATATATAATTAATACAAAAATATATAATTAATATATAATTATATATGTATGTATGTATCTAGTATAGGCATATCGAGAGTGACCCGTGCAATATTATTATATATAGAAGTCGTTAATCACAAAACAACAATATGGAGCCTTTCAACTTATTGATTATAAAACGTCAGTGAATAGGTTTGTGCAGGTGCTCAAAAGGAAATAGTATATGGAATAGGACGAATAAACGACGAATGTGATGTGAAAGGAAGCCACATGCAATAGTAATGGTTAGAAGATTAAATATGATGAAACTACTAACGTGTGAGAAGTCCAGTCCGTGTTAAACATATAACACATTTAGCCCCATTCCATTCTGCTGCTAGTTCAATTCAATAGCAATATTTGATTCTAATTTTCTGCAGAAAATGGTTTGGCTAGCTGATAATTTGAATTTAATAAATTCAACCTTTAAAGGTCTTAGCATTAAAGTTGTTAAAGTTCAAAACATAATATTTGTTAAAGTTGTTTACTCTAAATTCGGATAACAATTGAATTTATACGTGGTTTTAAGGATATGTGGCCTAATTTGATACAAATAACGAATAATATAATGAAAGTCACAACTAAGAGATAAATGAAAAAGAAACCGCAAACCACCTGAGTTAGACACTCTTGGCCGTTGGCTGATCCTTCTTGGGCAGAAACTGGTTATAGTAGAAATGGAAACAGGTGTATGATAAAATGATTCAAGAGAACAATATATCACTATTTTTTCTTTTTATTGATGATTCGTAAAAAAGGTGTCTGATAAATGGTTCAACTCTCCCTTTATATAGTGGGGAGGTCGTACATCTGGTGCAACGTTTTACAAGGTAAAAATTTCTGCACAAGGTAAAAGATCTCTTGATTTGCTAATTAAGCGGTTCTATTGATTAGTACCGCGATTCCTGTCGTGATGTTCGTCCCATTAGGATATTCCGATTTTCCGTCATTTAGGTTTAATGATCTTCCCTCGGACATTTTCGGAGTCAAGCTCGATTTTGGACCATGGGCACGATGTTCTCGAGGTTGGAGATTCTGGCTTCGTGTTCCGCTTCGATGAAGCTCAGGTTCGATCTTCGACCCTACGCATTCCGAACCCGATCTGTCGTGCAATAGTTGACTCGATCTTAACCATGTAGAGTCGAGCCAGATTTTGACCATATATAGATGGGCCCGACTTCAACCGTATACAGATAGTCCCCTCATTTTTTGGAGAGTAACGACGAGAAACGATATGAGCCTCAAATGCTCATTCTGATAACTGGCGATGAACTTATGACGTACGCGATACGGAAATCGAAAATGTCCTATCAGAAAAGCCTTTTAAAGCAACAAGTGCAGTCAGTGTTGTGCTGCTTTGGGATGCGAACCGCCGCTTTGAGAGATTATAAATATCCTCATTCACCCTTTATATTCAAATGTTTGTGCTCTTTTATAAAACTACATCCTTCTTATCTTCAAGACCTCCTGCCTTCTAGTTTTCTGAAAATACCTCACAAGCTATATCCATACTATATTTCCTTTGCATCTGTATCTTTTAATTTCTTCATCTTTTCAAAACAATGGAGAAGACTTCAAAATCCGTTCCTTAAAGACAAACTCCTTCTTCTTCTCAACCTGCTGATGACGTTTCACCTGTCGTCATTGAGGAGGCTACAGCGGAGCCCCCTCTGAAGGCTTTTGTACCAACTGGGTGTTCAACCGGAGCCGATTTCAAGGTCAATAAAGCTTCCTTGATACCGGGCCGATGCGAACCGGTCACAAGATACATCTGTTCAATCACCGATAGAGTTCTCGATAAAGTCGAGGAAGACTGTAACTGGGTTGGTAAGTGTGTGGTGGTTCCTGCGCCTGAAGAGGAAATCACTACCCACGTGGAGGGTTTTTTTAAGTGTTTACACTTATCCCTTCACGTTAGGCCCTTTGGACCCAATCATTATTGCTTTTTGTAAAAGGTACGAAGTGACCCTGGGCCAAATTCATCTTTCTTTCTGGAGGATAGTCATTTTTCTCCGTTTTTTGTAAAGAAGATCGAGGAGTATACTTTCACCGTCGATCATCTCATGCGATTGTACAGTCCCTGACTCTACCGAGAGGGGTTGATAAAACTTGCTCGTCAGGCAAGCAAAGCCCTGTTCTCAAGTATTGATGAGGATAAGGATCGGGGTTGGTTGGGTCGATTTGTTCCAGTGAAAACATCGGACCTAATCCCCCCCGAGGATATGCCATTTCCTGAGAATGGAATATGAAGCGTAAGTGTAGCCCTGCTTATCAATTTGTTTACTGTTCTCCCTTTCGCCCTTCCTCCTATCAATTTTATATGGCACAGCTATATCCCGGATGCCGGCTGCAATTCCTCATCTCAAAGAATGGGTCGAGGGGATCGTATCCCAAAGACCATATTCCGAACGTGCATGGCGCGAGCTTTCGAAAGGTCGGTGGGAGGCCTGACTTCATGGTGAGATAAGTTACACTCGATCTTAATTCTTCATGCTATCGATTTCTAACTTGTTTTACCTTTCTTTTGCAGGTTTATCAAAAGGATGTTTAGATGAGACCTGCGCCCATAGGCGATGATGTTCCCAGCGAGCCCCTTGTTTTGAAGCAGGATAAAGAGAAGAAAAGAAAAGAGGCCCCAAGTTCCTCAGACCTCGGAAAGAAGAGACCGAGGAAAAGATTGGCTCGCAAGCCCAAGAGTAGTGCTAGTGACTGAGTGTTACCTTCGGACTCGCTACGTCGATTGAGGGATGAGTCCGAGGAGGAAGAAGAGGATTTTGACCTTGTGGCTAGTGAGCCGCCAATATCTGAAGGGCGAGGGATCTCCGAACCAGGGGCTAGTGAAGTGGACCTTCGCCAAGTGGGGGGAACCCGAGGTGGAGGCAAGAACCGGGGCTTCCCCAGATACGAGGAGAGCACCGCTGGGAGTCTTGGGTCCGATTGAGATGGTTGATCTCCCTCTTTCTCGGAATCAACGTTCAACAAGGCCCAAAGGGCAAAAGAACGTTCTCACACCGAGATCATAGATCGAAAAACCCTTTCCGCGATTTTTTTGATGGTGTGGATTCGGCGTCCGCGGAAGACGTTCTTGGGATCGGTAATTTAGAGGTACCGAGGAAAAGCTCATCCACCGATACAAGCAGGATTTCCTTCAGTCCAAAATTGGTCGATCGATTTCCCGTGCCGAGCGCTTACCCTGATCGAAAATAATCCATATCTTTCACCATTCCCGAGGATGTCAGAGTTTTTTTCGCTCTAGATGGAGTGGCCAGTTATCTTCGGTGCTTGGTGACCGAGGAGGATCAGGCAAAAATGAACGAGGTGGATGCATCCTACCTGTTCAATGAAGCTCAACAGGCGCTGAATCGGGTAATTTTAAATAAGCTCTATTCGATGTCCTTTGTTTTGTACTTTAAAATTTCAATTAATTATAACATCCTCCTTCATGCTTGTAGGCCTCGGTACTTCACCATGAAGCCTTTCTTCGATTTCGAGAAGAGTCGAGACGTTATGAACGGCTCGAAGGGGAGATGATGAACCTCCGTGCCGAACTGGAGCTTGCTCGGAAGGATAATGCTGGCTTGATCAAGCAGGTAGAGAAAAAGCTTGATCAGATTAATCAACTTTGATATGAAATAAGCGTGGCTAGAGCTGAGGCCGATGAGTGGAGGAGCAAGATGGATCAGTTGGCCTCGGAAAAAGGGACATTTCAGGCACAGCTAGCTTCAGCAGAGGCTCAACTTAGAGAGGCAAAGGAGAAAGTCGAGGCTCAAACCAAGAACACCGACGAGCTCCAATCTCGGATCAGCACGGTTATCTCAGATCGAGATAATATGGCTAAAGAGCTAAAAACGGCCAAGTCGGAAGTTGTTATGGTTAAAGCCGTAGCTGCTGAATAGGTGGCTCAATATAAGGCCGATGATGAAGCTGCTCAAGATCAATCAAGGAATAAGGTCGACCATATGAGGTAGCAATCTCGCAGACTTGTCCTTGAAGAGATTCATGGTCGAGGCTTTGATTTATCGGTGGAGATCGAAGATGCTAGGCGAGCTAAAGCCGAGGCTAGAAAATTAGCCTTCCCAGAGGAGGAGGATTCCGAGGATTCAGTCGGATCTAAAGAATGAGACAACCTCAGAAATTATGATATCGAGACGGGATCCATCGACACCAAGTCTCTCCTAACCGAGTTTTATCTTTTCCCATGTTTAATATTATGTATCGAGGTTGCGCGATTTTATGGAAGGGATTTTTGATGTATATATCTAAAGCTTTTCTTTTTGCAACTTTCGCAATACCTTAGCCCTCAAATTCGGGGTTTGCCTTAATAGGTCTCATCCCCCCTCCAGTTCTGTTTACTCGAAATGGCCTTAGCATTTAAAATTCGGGGTTTGCCTTAATATGTCTCATCCCCCCTTGAGTTCTGTTAACTCGAAATGGCCTTAGCCTTTCAAATTCGGGGTTTGCCTTAATATGTCTCATCCCCTCTCGAGTTTTGTTAACTCGAAATGGCCTTAGCCTTTAAAGTTCGGGTTTGCCTTAATAGTTCTCATCCTCCCTTGAATAAGTTTGTTTTTTGGACAAGTCCCCGAGTGAGAGAATGGTTATTCAAACTAAAATTAAAGTAGCCCTTGGGCTCATTTGATCGGAAGCGGGATGTTTGGATATAAGAGACTTTTCTTTATTCTCGTTCATGCATGTGTAAAATTTGTGTTAGGGTTCGATCAATCTATTTGGGCACGGTTCGTTTAACCGTTTGACCCTTACATTGAATCTTATCGATCTTTGACCCTTCAATCCTAGAAATATCTTCCCAAGCTAAAGTGGCCCCCCAGTATTCGGGATCGACTGAAGATAGGCTTCGAATACTGTCATCACCGATTTGCTATCGGTCTTTGAATCTAAGTTAGCACGATTTACTAGTTGCCTCATTAAAAATCTTGTTGTAAAACCCATGTTGGGACAAAACCCGGTTCAAGGGAAAAGGAGTGCAACGCGTGCTTTCAGACTTAATATCTCGTATCCCCCGATTCAGGTTAGCTCATTTGATACCTGCAAATGTTAGTTCGTGATGCAAATAAAAATAAAGAACAGGATCGTACCTTAGCAGTAATACCGTTTCAAGTGACTTATGTTGTAGTAGTTTTGGAAGTTGTTTACCATCCACTATTCCAAGCTTGTAGGATCCCTTTCCGGTGATTTTAATGATATAGTAAGGTCCTTCCCAGTTTGGTCCCAACTTCCCTTCATTCGAGTTCCGTGTGTTTGGTGTAACCTTCCTTAGTACTAAATCCCCGACGTTGAAATATCGAAGGTTGGTCCTTCTGTTGTAATACCTTTCAATCCTTTGCTTTTAAGCAGCTAGTCGAACAAGGGCAGTTTCATGTCTTTCATCTAACAGTTCCAAGTTCATATTCATGGCTTCGTAATTCGATTCCTCTGTCGCATACTAGAACCTGACACTTAGCTCTCCGACCTCGACCGATATCAAAGCTTAGGCGCCATAAACCCGACCTCGATCACTTCTTTTTCCCTAACCTTCTCATACGCCGCGCTTCCACCCATTTAGAAAAATAATCAGTCATAAATAGTATAAATTGAGCCTTACCTGGTGTATACGAAAGAGGGCCAACGATATCCATCCCCCATTTCATGAACGGCCATGGTGATAGGACTGAGTGGAGTGTCTCCCCGAGTTGATGGATCATCAGGGCGTGCCTTTGGCATTCGTTACATTTTCGAACCAATTCCTTTGCATCTTTTTTCATGTCTACCCAATAATAACCGGCTCTGATTATTTTCCGAATTAGCGGCTCGGCGCCGGAAAGGTTCCCGCAAGTACCTTCATGGATTTCCCTTAAAATGCACTCAGTATCGCCCGGTCCCAGACATATCGCGAGTGGGCCGTCAAATGTTTTTCTAAACAAGGTTCTGTCATCGGACAAGCTGAACCGGGCTGCCTTCGTAAGCAGGGCCCTCGACTCTTTTGAATCCGAGGGGAGTTTGTCGGAACTGAGATATTCTACGTATTTGTTCCTCCAATCCCAAGTTAGACTTGTTGAATTGATCTCAACGTGGACTTCTTCCACTACCGACCTCATAAGCTGTACGACCTTTCCAGAATCGACCTCGTCGTCTTCGATCGACGACCCCAAGTTGGCGAGGGCGTCGGCCTTGCTGTTTTGATCCTGAGGTATATGTTGTAAGGTCCATTCTTTAAACCGATGCAACGTCACTTGCAGTTTGTCTAAGTATCTTTGTGTTCGCCCTTCCTGACCTCGAACGTTCCATTGACTTGATTTACCACAAGAAGGGAGTCGCACTTGGCTTCGATCACTTCAGCTCCCGGGCTCTTGGCTAGTTCTAGGCTAGTAATCATGGCTTCATATTCTGCTTCGTTGTTAGTCAGTTTCACAGTCTTAATAGATTGTCGAATTATATTACTAGTTGGTGGCTTCAACACGATGCCAAGTCCGGAACCCTTCGCGTTCGAAGCACCATCTGTTAAAAGGGTCCATATTCCTGAAGGAGTTTCTGAGCCAGCTAACAACTCTCTTTCGACCTCGGGTACTAGGGATGGTGTAAAATCGGCCACAAAGTCTGCCAACACCTGAGATTTGATGGCGGTTCGAGGTCGATATTCAATGTCGCACCCACTTATTTCTATGGCCTATTTGGCCAACCGACCTGAGAGCTCGGGCTTATACATCACATTTCTTAATGGGTAAGTTGTTAGACGCATATAGGATGACATTGGAAATACGGTTTCATTTTCCTAGAAGCGCTTAACAAAGTGACCGCTAGTTTTTCCATGTGAGGATATCTAGTCTCAGCTTCGCCTAAGGTCCTACTGACATAATAAATCGGGAATTGTGTACCTTGTTCTTCTCAGAGTAGGACTCCGCTTACCTCTATCTCTGAGACTTCCAGGTGAAGGTACAGTTGTTCGTCCATCTTTGGTGTATGAAGCAACGGCGGGCTCGATAAATATATGTTGAGTTCTTCCAAAGCATGCTAGCATTCCGGAGTGCATGAAAAGTCGTTCTTCTTTTTCAATAGAGCGAAGAACTGGTAGCTTTTGTCGGATGACCTCGAAATGAATCGCCCTAAAGTGGCTATCTGTCCAGTGAACTTTTGCATGGCTTTCACATTATCTACGACCGTGATGTCCTCGATAGCCTTGGTTTTTTCAGGGTTTATCTCGATTGCATGATTCGAGACCATGATTCCGAGGAATTTACCTGAACCCACACCAAATGCACATTTTTCTGAGTTCAATTTCATGTTATACTGCTTCAACACATTGAATGTTTCCTGCAAATGATTTAAATGGTCCTCTGCTCATAGGGATTTAAGTAACATGTCTTCAATATAAACCTCCATTGTCTTTCCTAGTTGTTTCTCGAACATTCGGTTTACTAAGTGTTGGGATGTGGCTCCAGTATTTTTTTTACCCAAATGGCATTACATTGTAACAGTATGTGCCATATTTATTGATGAAGGAAGTTTTTTCCTGATGAGCTCGGTCCATCCGTATTTGGTTATACCCGGAGTATGCGTCGAGAAAACTAAGGGTGTCATGGTCGGCAGTAGCATCGATCATTCGATCGATGTTGGGTAAGGGAAAAGTGTCTTTTGGACATGCCTTATTCAAGTCTTTATAATCTACACACATTCTTAATTCATTCCCTTTTTTAGGGACTACCATTACGTTTGCCAACCACTCCGGGTATTTAACCTCCCGAATAGACCCTATCTTTAGAAGTTTAGTTACCTCATCCTTGATGAACGCATGTTTGATTTTGGACTGAGGCCTCCTTTTTTTTTTTGACTGGGTGGAATTTTGGATCCAGGCTCAGCTTGTGAGTGGTTATCTCTGATGGTATACCTGTTATATCAAGGTGGGACCAAGCGAAACAGTCTTCGTTAGCTGTAAGGAATCGAATAAGTTTTATCCTAAGCTCAAGCTCAGCCCCGAGCCCATTTATACCTTTCGTTCGGGCAAGTCTTCTCGTAGTATGACTTGTTCTATTTCCTCGATAGTCGATTTGCTAGCATCGGAATCATCGGGGGTGATGAATCTGGGAATTCCATAATTATCATCCTCGACATATACTTGTTTATCCACATTTGCCGAAGATAGTATCTGTGATTGCTATTTTGTCTTGCTCTCGACCCTTTGGTTAGGAACCATTGGTGTTGGTGTCATTTCTTCCACCACGAACATCTCTTTCGCAGCTGGTTGCTCCCCGTAAACCGTTTTAACTCCATCGGGCGTCGTAAACTTCAACACCTGGTGTCATGTCGAAGATACCGTCCTCATGTCATAGATCCATGGTCTTCCAAATAGAGCATTGTATCTCATGTCCCCTCCGATCACACAGAACTTTGTTTCTCGAATGGTTCCAGCAGTATTTATTGGCAACGTTATTTCACCCTTGGTGGTCTCACATGCCATATTGAAACCGTTAAGTACTCGGACTGTAGGAACGATCCGTTCTGACATGCCGAGTTGCTCCACGACCCACGATCGGATTATATTGGCCGAGCTACCTGGGTCGATTAACACACGTTTTACTCTAACTTTATGTATAAGTACTTATATTACCAGTGCGTCATTGTAGGGTTGTATAATTCCTTCCGCATCCTCATCGTTAAAAGATAAAGTTACCTCTAGCATGTAATCCCAAGTGCGCTTTTCCCTAGTGATGGATATTTTGGTACGTTTCAACTCGGACCTTGAGAGGTATCAACTCCACCGATAATCATGTTGATTGTATATTGAGGTTCTTCCTGGCCTGTCTGTTTATTCCTATTTCCAAAGTGATTTCTTGCTCGGTCGCTCAAGAATTCTCGAATGTGTCCGTTATTGAGTAACCGGGCTACTTCTTCTCTCAATTGCCGACAGTCTTCTGTTTTATGACCGTGAGTGCCGTGATATTTGCATATCTGATTAGGTTCCCTTTAGATTGGATCGGATTGCAATGGCCGAGGCCATTTGGTATCTTTGATGCGGCCAATAGCAGATACGATAGTGGCAGCATCAACATTAAAATTATACTCCGATAATCGAGGTGCTTCTTTATGTCCGATGGGCCTTTCAAAATTGCTTTTGGTCATGAGCCCCCGGCTGTTCTTACCTCGGTCATTCCTCCTTTCATGTCTTGGAGAGTTTTGCCTAGATACGCCAATTTTTCTGTCCCCGTGATACGGCCGATGTCGCTCTCTATTCGATCTTGGTTTGCGATAAACTTCCCTTCGTATTTTGTCATAAGCTCTAACGGGGTAAGTAGATCCCGAAGGGGCTCCGAGCTGATCATCTTCGACTATGATTTTTGACTGGTATCGGTTATGTACGTCAGCCCACGTGATGGCAGGGTACTCTATTAAGTTCTGTTTTAGTTGTTGCGAAGCCGCCGAACTTCGAACATTGAGCCCTTAAGTGAAAGCTTGAACAACAAATTGTCTGTAACCGGTGACAGATCCATCCGTTCTATTTGGAACCGGGACACGAACTCTCTGAGCATTTGTTATCCTTCTGCCTGATTTTGAAAAGGTCCGATTTTCGCGTTTCGACCTTGATGGCGCCTGGGTGCGCCTTCACAAAAGAATCTGCAAGCATAGCAAACGAGTCAATAGAATTAGGGGGTAAGTTGTGATACCATGTCATGGCTCCTTTATACAGAGTTTCCCCGAATTTTTTCAACAAAATGGATTTGATCCCCTCATCCTCCAGGTCATTCCCTTTGATAGCGCATGTATATGTGGTTACATGCTGGGTATCGATTTTGAAGCCGCGCTTGATGGAAAAGGTTTTTGCACGAACTTTTTGGAATCTAGGCCTTTTAAACTGGGGGTGCTCCTGGGATTTGATCCACCCTGGAGTTGTACGTTTCCACCTTCTTATTATTTGCCTCGATTTTCTTCTCCCCAGATTCTTTTCATTTAGTTAGTTCTTTGAGCATCTTCATAATTCCGAGATTTTCCCCCGATTCACAGTCATTCAACCTTCCTACAACTGATCCATCCTTATAGGTAATTTTCGGAAGGGCCAGGCTCAACCCTGTTCGAGATTTGGCTTCGATTTTGTAGCTGAGCTATCGCTGCCTGTTGGGCTTGCAACATTTCGAAAATCATCCTGAGGTTGATCCCGTCCCTTTCATCGTTTTAGGGATTTTGAGTCATCGATCAGATTCCCCTATGAACGCTATTTGAGGGGCCAGTGAGCTGATCTGCATCGACTACCACTTGTATCGATTGGAATTTCGTCACCGGGTGCTATGTTATTATTTTCGCCTTGATGTTCGAACTCGTTATCAACGTGCAGAGGTGCCGATTGGGAGTTTGACATTTCCGTATTGCAACCTGGAATCAGAAACACTTCAAAGAGCAAGTGTGAAATAATGTGTGTGACAAAAAGTTGTATCAAATATCCACTATTATCCTTCGCCCCACAGTGGGCGCGAAACTGTTTACCCTAAATTTTGAATAACAATTGAATTTATGCGTGGTTTTAAGGATATGTGGCCTAATTTGATACAAATGAGGAATAATATAATGAAAGTTATAATTAAGAGACAAATAAAAAAGAAACGCAAACCACCCGAGTTAGACACTTTTGGCCGTTGGCTGATCCTTCTTGGGCAGAAACTGATTATAAAGGAAATGGAAACAGGTTGATGATAAAATGATTCAAGAGAGCAATATATCACTATTTTTTCTTTTTATTGATGATTCGTAAAAAAAAAGGTATCTGATAAATAGTTCAACTCTCCCTTTATATAGTGGGGAGGTCGTACATCTGGTGCAACTTTTTATAAGGTAAAAATCTCCGCACAAGGCAAAAAATCTCCTGATTTGCTAATTAAGCGATTCTATTGAGGTCGGGATTCTTACCGTGATATTCGTCCCATTACAGATATTCTGGTTTTTCGTCATTTATGTTTATTGATCTTCCCTCGGACATTTTCGGAGTCAAGCTCGATTTTGGACCACGGGCACGGTATTCTCGAGGTTGGACATTCTGGCTTTGTGTTCCGCTTCGATGAAGCTCGGGTTCGATCTTCGACCCTACGCATTCCGAACCCAATCTATCGTGTAATAGTTAAACTCAATATTAATCATGTAGAGTCGAGCCCGATTTTAATCATATATAGATGGGTCCAACTTCGACCGTATACAAAAGTTTAATTATTTTTCACATATATATGATCCGTATTCAATACCGAAATACTAGGTTTGATTAAACCTTTAGTTAATAAACTGCATCGGCCATTAAACTTTATGTCTCATCACATCCACTACCGATTCCGGTTAAAACGGTTTCCGAACAAGCTTGCTAACTATTCTTTTCTGTAGAGGAGATTTAACACACACGAAAAATTGCTATACAAAATGAGAAGGATTAGTGACTCAAATACTGTTTGGTAAGAGGGATAAAGTGGGATAAGGTGTGAAATTAAATTTATATCATGTTTGATTGACGGAATAAATTTATTTTCAATCTTAATACAAAATATCATATTTTATCCCATCAAACTTGAAATTATATTATCTCATTCCCATATGAAATAATTAGTCCATCCAAAATAATTTAATCTGTATATCAAATGAACATAATAATAGTGGAGTAACAACTTTGAACTGTTTTCATTTGATTGGAAAAAACAAGAAGACAAACCACCCAAACTTTGAAATAATATAATACTTTGTAAGCGTCAGGCATGGCATCAGAAGTCACATAACATATCATACTATAAACCAAATTAGTGTAGAAACTTGCAATACTTGACAAAAATTAAAGTCTTGGTTTGAGCTAAAACGTAATGGCGTTTTCCGGGGCACAAGTTCTCCTATTTCCATTTCCAACTGCAGGTCACATAATCCCCCTCCTTGACCTAGCCAACCACCTCATAAATCATCACCTAAAACTCACAATTCTTGTCACACCTCAAAACCTACCATTACTCGAGCCAATCCGAGCAATTCACCCTTCCGATTCTATTCAAACACTTTGCCTTTCATTACCCGAACTCCCTGCTGGATCCAGTTTTGCTGCAAGGGTTCGTGCAACCTCTGAGCTTTACAATCCGATTGTCGATTGGTTCCGTACCCACCCATCACCTCCTGTGGCCATCATCTCAGATTTCTTCCTTGGTTGGACTCATAAACTGGCATGCCGACTAGGTGTTCGACGTATTGCCTTTTGGCCATCCGGAGCTTTTACTTGCTTAGTTATAAGTCATACATGGAGCAACGTTGAAGAAATCTTGTCTACAACTAATGAAAACTCTTTGATTACTTTCCATAATATACCCAATACGCCGGAATATCCTCGATGGAAGGTGTGTACTTTGAGCAGTCAATACAAGAAAGGAGACCCAGATTGGGAATTCTTGAGAGGTGGTTACTTTGAAAATATGAAGAGTTGGGGAGTTGTGTTTAACTCTTGTAGAGAAGTGGAGGGCGTTTTTATTGATCGAGTAAAGAAAGAAATGGGCCATAATAGGGTTTGGGCCGTTGGGCCCTTGCTACCTTTGGACAATAATTTGGTAGGCCCGTATTATTTCCAACGTGGGGGGTCGAGTGTGATGCCACGTAATGAAGTGATGACGTGGTTAGACGACAAGGCCGATGATTCAGTTGTTTACGTGAGCTTCGGGAGTCGTGCAATGTTGACACGACAGCAAGCGGATGCCCTGGCAACTGCCTTGGAATGTAGTGGGGTGAATTTCGTGTGGTGCTTGCGAATTCAAGAGGAAGGACACGTGGCAGGCAACAAGGACGTGGTCACGAAAGAATATGAGAATCGAGTAGCAAATAGAGGGTTGATAATCAAAGGTTGGGCTCCACAAGTTGCGATACTATGTCACGGAGCTGTGAGCGTTTTTTTGACTCACTGCGGATGGAACTCAGTACTAGAAGGCATATCCTCTAGGGTGTTCATGCTAACATGGCCTATGGGTGCAGACCAATTTACAAGTGCAGAACTGTTGGTTAACGAACTCAAAGTGGGAATTAAAGCTTGCGAAGGTGGTTGTCAGGTAGTCCCAGATTCAGTCGAATTGGCACATATCTTATCCGAGTCAATTAGTGGAGCTCGCCAGCAGAAAGAGCGAATGAGTAAACTCCATCATTCTGTCTTAGAGGCTGTTCAAAAGGGAGGGAGCTCTAGTCAAGATTTGGATGCATTTGTCAAGCAAATAGGTCAACTTCAAAATGAAACTAGTTGATCATCAAATTAATTACTTGCAAAAGGAAGAAGAAAATTTGTACTTTTGAGACTTGAGATTGATAGGCCCACAACCACAAGAGATGATGGTAGAAAACGGTTCACCTTCATATATTGTTAGGTAAATCAAGATACCCATCAAAATTATGCGAAATATCAAATATTTATATTGTATTTATCATTTGTAGCTATACTTTCAGTAAATTTATCATTCGTAGCTATATTTGAATTTTATACCAAATTCATGAAATAAGAGATTAATTGTTTTGAACTGAAACAAAAGAGTAACAAGCTCTCATAGCTTAGTTGGTTAGAGCGCCTAGTTTAGCTAGTGAAGGTCTTGAGTTTGAATCTCAACAAGAACATTTTATTTTCCTATATTTGTATTTCGCTTTAGTTGTATTCGTTCATACAGGTTGTATCCTTTGTATATATCCCTGTATATAGTACGCATACAATTGACGCAGGTTGTATGTTAAATACAAGTGATACAAGTTAATAACAATTGAACACTAACTATATTTATTAAGTTTTAAACTATAATGCTTTAAGAAAATTCTTCTTAATAAATCACTAGACTTTGATTGAGATTCTACGACATTTTCTCTTTCTTAACGCGCAAAATATGTCCTTTGACTCGAACCTTGGTTGACATCCTTTTTCCAGCGTTAGTACTCTTCCATTTCAGCATTTCATAACCTCCTGTTACCTTCCTTCTAATTCAAATTGGAACTCAAATGCTTTCCAAATGTGATGTAGCTGATTTGATTTTAGTAGCCTAAACAATATATGGAGTAAAATTATAACCATTAAATTTCAACTCTATAGTTATTTCGAATACTTCTTGATTTGAAAAAAGATATAGATTTTGGGAGTAGCCGTAATCCTAAAATTGGAACAACCACTTTACTAATTACTCAGTACAATTAGTAAAAAGTTGAAGATCAAATTAAAATTTGAGAAGTTAGATCAGAAGCAGATCATAGAATAAATTACCCCATCCACTAGTGTTGGCAGCTTTGAAATCACGTAAATAACTTGCTTCTCTATTTTGTGCAAAAAGGCTATTAGGTGTGTCAAATTTTTATACTATATTCTTGGAATCATCACGTAACAAAAAGTAGAAGAAAATATAAGAGGTACTTATTGTGTGGGTTTTTGGACCAACACCCTTCTATGTGAATAAAAGATTGTTTAAGTTTAATAAAAAACTTATACACCTAGTACCAGTTGTAACTTTAATTTCCATTGGCATAATTTACACTCTAATTTGCTTTCTAAATTAGAGACCGAGACTTTTGATTCTTCTCGAACCTATCTTTTTTTTCTAAAGAATTACACAATAAATCACTCCATAAGCTACCTTGCAGTATTTTAGTCCAATTATAAGTTTATAGATGTGTAACCAAATATCAATAAGTTCAAATCTGAAATATATTTTCGTCTTTTTTTTGTTGTTCTTTAGATCTTCAAGCGTGAAATATCTGTGAGTTTTCATTCTCTTTTTTCCTCAAGTTTATACATATATATCCCAGCTACAAAAACACAAAAACAGACGCGAGAAACCTAAAATCTCATCTTCTTCAATGCTAGTCTTGTTAAATTTCAAATATGATTTTGTGAAAAAATTGGAGCGGATATTGTTTGAACTCATTAGAAATAGTCTAATGATAAGTTATGTGTCTTTTGTTTTGATGATTTGACAAACTTCACGAAAGAACCAAATAAGGAACCTGATACAATTAGTTCCCTCGCGTTCAAAGTAACTAACCAGATGTCTAGTCCAATTCTCAATAAAATCAGATAAGGGAACAATAGAGGGAACAGATAGGGATTAGTTCCCCTGGTCGTCGTGCAGTCAACTCTATAGTTGTAAAAGTTGTTGCACTGGACCTTCTGGCAACAGTACAGCAGCACAGTTGTAGCTTGCTAAGGCCAAACTAAAGGACACTCTCTTGCATCATCTTTCATGAACTCACACATATATTATTAACATGATGCAAGAGGTTTCACTCAACATTTGGAAATCAAAAAAATCATATTCTCTCAAGTGCTAGCCACCACATCTCTCAAGAACAAAGCTGCTACAATCTAAAGGACCAGATCCAGAGATTGAAGATATCTTAAGTCCTTAGATTTGTTGAGTCTTTGTCATTGTTCTTCATTTGTAATCCAACACTACTTTCAAGAAGTGTCTTTGTAGGACAGATTTCAACCATTATTTAGTTTAGTTTCTTGACTAGAGTTAGCCAAGATTTGTTGCTTTAAAATAGAGTTATTGCAAAGAGCTTACAACAGAGTTATTGTAAGGGGGATTAAGAGTTTAATTCCTAAATTGCAATAGATCATAATCTAAAGTTTGCTCGGTTTAGTAGAGTCAAAATCCTACTAGGTTAGATCATGATTTTTAATCCCTTGAGCAAGGAGTTTTCCATGTAAATATCGCGTGTTCTTTATTTACTGCATATTTACTGTGGAAACAGATAGAAAACCTAGTTCTCTATACTGTGTGGTTCTACTTTCTGCTTATTTACTATGGGAACAGATAGAGAACCTAGTTCTCTATATTGTTTGGTGGACTCCTAGTTTCTATCAATTGGTATCAGGGCAAGTTCTTTGTAAAAGGTTAACACCTAGAAAGGATCTTCATCATGGATGCCCCACAAATTTCGAGGAAGGACAGTCAACCTATAGACCCCCAAGATTCAACGGCCAATACTATGGTTGGTGGAAAACAAGAATGCATGACTTCATTATGGATGAAGACTCCGAGCTTTGGGACGTGATTTGTGATGGTCCCTTTGTGCCTATGAAGGTTGTTGGAGAGGAAACAAGGACTGTTCCAAAGGCAACAAAAGAATACGATGATGCTGACCGAAAAGCTGTTGAGAAGAACTTTAAGGCGAAGAAGAATCTTGTGTGTAGTATTGGACCAGACGAGTTTAATTGTATCTCGGCATGTGAATCTGCCAAGGAAATTTAGGAAGCTCTTCAAACGACTCACGAGGGAAATACTCAGGTAAAGCAGTCCAAAATAGATATGCCTACAACTGAGTATGAACTCTTTAAAATGAAAGAAGGTGAGTCCATTCAAGAGATGCATACCCGTTTCACCTTCATAATCAAATGAGCTTCATTCACTTGGTGAAATCATTCCAACTAACAAGCTGGTCCAGAAGATACTCAGTGTTCTACCAGGTTCCTGGGAGAGCAAGGTTAATGCTATCACTGAAGTCAAAGACCTGCAGAAGTTGACTATTGACGAGCTTAGTGGAAATCTCAAAACTTATGAGATGAAGCGAAAGAAGGATCTTGAAAGAAGAAAGCCCAAGAAGGAGAAGAACCTAGTTCTCAAGGCTTCCAACTACGATTTAGGTATTGATGAATTCGACATGACATTTCTTACTAGAAGATTCCAAAAGATAGTCCAGAGAAATGGTGGGATTCCAAAGAAAGGAACTTCCAGCAGGAATTTCAAAGAAAATGATTGTTGTCATAAGTGGAAATCCTGGACAATTCATTAAAGACTGTCCTCTTCATAAACAGGATCATTACAAAACTAACACTGATAAGACGGCTAAGAGAAACCAGATCCTGACAGAGAGTTCAAAAGAAGAGATGTTGCTAACAACACGGTAAAGCAAGCTCTGGCTGCCTAGAGAGATTCCTCCCGTGAATCTGAAGCTGAAGATGACTAATGAGATACATCTATAATGGTTGTTGACAATGAATCTTCATGATATGAGTCAATCTTTGCGCTCATGGCTAAATCTAATGATGATTAGGAAAAGGAGGAAGATGAGGTAAGTTTTCTTGATGTTCAAAGAAATTTGAAAACTTATTCCAAGAAAAAAATTGATTTCCTTAGCAAATATGTTGATTGATGCCTATCATAGCCTCATTAATGAGAAAAATGCTCTAATTGAAGAAACTGGTGATATAGAACACGGGAGAGAAGAAATGGTAGTTTTCATTGTAGACTTGAAGGAACAAGTGGAACAAGTAACTAGAGAAAATACCTTATTAAAAAAGCAAATGAAAAAATGTATGGACAACCCTAAGGGAAAAGAAGTGGCTAGTGAGGCTCAACTTGAGCTTAAGAGCGAGCTTAAGAAAATTAAAAGAAGTCTTATTGTTGAGCTAGAAAAGAATAGACAACTTCAGGTGGATCTAAAAAGGGTTAAAATGATCTTGATATGTCACTGAACTGGACCTGGTTCTCTGATGCAGTCACGTCTATGTATAAAAGTAATGGTGGAAACAAGCAAGGAATCAAGTTCTATAAGGCAAAAGCCCCGTATAATCCCCATAGCAAGTATGTAACTGTGGCTAATAATTGGTTGAGTACTCACTATGGTAAAACTGACTATTGCAAGGACTCTTGTAAAGCTAAAACTCAGTCTCTACAGAAAACAAAGTTTTTGTTGAAAAGAAGCCTACTATTGAGGAACTCGGTTCCCTGAAAAGAAAATATATGCTGCCTGCATGTGCAAAAAGGAGTTTGATTCACCCATTCTATCATTATAAGAGACCCAAGCTGGCTTGGGTTCCTAAGTCTAATTATGATATCGTGTGCAGGCTAGAGTGAGAGGTAGTAGTCAAAAATAGTACATGGATAACGGCTACTCTGCGCATATGACTGGAAGAATGAATGATTTCCTCTCACTCAAGGCCTTCCAAGGTGGAAATGTGTCCTTTGAAAATAGCAAGAAGGGATATATTCTTGGTATTGGCAAAATTGGCAAAACACTCTCGCATACAATTAAAAATGTGTACTATGTGAATGACTTGAAATATAGCTTGTTGAGTGTGTCTCAAATCTGTGACAAGGGAAATGAAGTGAAGTTCTTGTCCAAATCTTGCACTGTCGCCAATCTCAAAACTGGTGAAGTAGTGTTGATAGCCAAAAGGTTCAAGAACATATATGTTGCAGACCTTGACTCACTGAATGATGTTGATTTAAAATGCCTAAGTGTCATTGATGATTATGTTGAGTTATGGCACAGACGATTGGGGCATGTGAGTCTTTCTTTGCTGAACAAGTTGGTCATGGACGACCTGGTTCGTGGGCTGAAGTAGTCAACACTACCTGTTACTTGATTAAAGGGTGCATGATCAGGTCCCTTCTCGAGAATATTCTCTATGAACTGCTCAATGGGAGAAAAGCCAAGCTGACTTACTTGAGAGCCTTTGGATGGAAATGTTTTGTTCTTAACAATGATGGCAAAGGGTCACATAACAAAGAAGATAAAGATAGAGAATTTACAAATGCTCCTGGTGAAGCTATATATATATATATATATATATATATATATATTGCAAATAGAAAGACTGATTTGATGAGTCAAGCTAAGTAGAGCGATGAAGAAGATGCAGCAGAATCTCCAAAAGGCATAGAGGAACCTGGTCCCTGTATCACCTCGACTAAAGCTGGACATAGGGTTGCTGATACTGTATCAGGTACTCCTGATGCAGAACAAAGAGTGAAAGTCATAATTCTATTGATGCCAATAATGTTCAAACATGGACGAACCTAGTTCTCTTGTAAATGAAACTATGTATAAGGGTATCATTGGATCTCTTCTGTACTTGACTTCTAGTAAGCTTGATATTGTTTTTAGTGATGGGTTGTGTGCTAGGTTCCAATCATGCCCAAGAGAATATCCTTGAAGGCTGCCAAAAGAATTTTGAGGCATCCTAAGGGAACGCAGGACCTGGTCCTCCTCTATCCTTCAGGAAATAATTTTGACTTGGTTGGATATGCTGATGCTGATCATATTGGATATCTGGTGGATAGAAAGAGAGCATTTGGATTGTCATATTTTCTGGGGTCATGCTTGATCTCACGAGGTACAAAAAAATAAAATTTTGTAGCTCTTTCTACTGTTTGAAGCTGAATATGTGGATGTTGCCTCTTGTTGTGCTCAACTGCTATGGATCAAGCAATAACTAGAAGATTTGGGTGTGTTTACAGATTTTTTTCGTTGTTGTGTGATTACACGAAGTGCTCTAAACATGGCAAAGAGCCTAGTACAATACAAGAGGACGAAGCACATTAATGTGCGACATCACTTTTTGAGGGAAAGTGTTGAAAAATGGATTATTTGTATGAAGCTTTGTAAGACGGAGGATCAGGTAGCAGAAATCCTTACCAAAGCACTGAGCAGAGAACACCTTGAAAGATATCGTCTGAAGTTGGGGTTGATCAAGCTCAAATAAGGACCTGGTCCCTCAATGATTGGCTATGGAAAGAAGGAAAGGTGTAATGCAAAAAAGTATTTTTCTGGTTGCATCTAACTCAATTATATACTCGTACAGGTGTACATACATCTCAGTTTCAGGAGAAAACAAGTATGAGTTACATTTCACTTCTAGGATTTTTTGCTCAAATTTTCAAAAATCGTCAAGGAACCTGGTTCCTGTGACTCAGTTTAGTAGTCTCTTTGATACTTATATGCTTTTTAAAACTGCTGAAGTGTCATGTCATTAATTTATTCCTGCCTCTCTCTTAATTTTTGAAGTCCAAAATATTAAACCTTTTCGGAACTGAGCTGTTGCCCCAAAAAACCATTTCCTTCTCTCACACCCAACCAAAACAGATTCTTTTCTTCTAAACCAGAATCAACCTTGTCTCAAAAGAATACCTCTCTCCAAATATACCAGAAGTGAACCCAACTTTGTCATCTTCCAAAATCCTAACTCCATCTGAATCAAAACCCCAAGAAGTCTTTGGTAGATTTTGATGGGACTTTAAGGTAGATCTAATATTCCAGAGAATGAGGCTGGAATTATTGTTGGGTTTGTAAAAGCCTTGAATGATGGAGAAATTGGTGAATGTGCTAGAAAATGGGAATTGAATGAGGGACCCGATCCCTCTTGTCCATCTCAGGATATTAATTCTGATGATGACTTTTCTTTTTGGCTTTGTGTTTAAACAAATTTTTGATACAGTAAAAAGGATTGGTGAAAAGTAGGCTGATTGGTGATGAAATGACGTCACTTGCTGATGTGGTATATGTGGAGGATGAGGAGAATATAGTGAAAAACTTTCACTTGTGAGAAAGAACTCAAAGAAGAGCAAAATGGAGAAAAGAAAGTCAGCTGAGAAAGATGCAACAAATGATAAGGGTGAACATATTGAGAAGAGAAGAGGGAGACCTGACCACTCAGGGAAAAAAAGGTAATGTGAGTGAGGAGCCTCGTTCCTTAAGAAAGCAAAAGGTTGAGTTATCGGAGTTGGAAATGAAGGAGACTCTGAAGTCTCGAAATATGCTGTTGGGCAGAGTGTTTGACTTTGATATTGCTGAAAAATGGAGAAACTTCTTGACAATGTTGAGTTCCAAAAATAGAATCATCTCTTTGTTCCTCCAAGTCCCAAAGTTTATAAAGAAGACATAAAGAATTCTATGCGAATTTGTCTGTTACTGACAATGATACTCTGATGTTGCATGTGAATGGGACTGGGTTTGTTCTTGATGAGGAAAAGCTTGGTTAGATTTATGGTGTTCCGACTGATGGTTCAGCTTCCCCAGAGAGGTAGAGAACCAGGTCCTCGTGGTTTCGTGGCAGAATAGAGTGCTCAATTGAAGGGCGAGAATGAAAATTGAGGAAACAGGTAGAGGACCTCCAGAGAGAAGATGATCATTGATCAGAGGACTGCGAATGAACAAGTGGATAAGCTCATCAATGCCTTAACCCCTTAATTTTCTTCCTACCTAGTGATCCATGTCTATTACCCCTTCAAAATTCCCTCAAATTCCTATCTTCTTTTGATCCCTATGTTTGATGACATTGGTACTTTAGTTGTTTAAATTTTCATATTCTGTATTGTTGAAACTACTATGCTTTTTTCTATAATTACTCTACTATGGGAAATCACTCTATTTTGTGCAATGACATTCACTTGTTGTTCTTGTTATTATTTATGTTGTGTTGCCAAGTGGCGTGAGTTAATGTTGCCGAACTTCTTTTTGGTTGTGCTTTTTCTGTTATTCTTTTCAGTGATCCCAAAAGAGGGAAGTTACATAGGTGTCAATAGGGGGGAACAGAATTGAATTGATATGATGTGTTGTGCATGAAAGATAGGTCTGCTTCGCGGGGGGAATATTGTTGTTAACATGTTGATTATAGGTCTAATCCGTAGGGGAACATGTGAGGAATCTGGTTCTTAGGGGGAACATCAATTTTAGATTTGTCATCATCAAAAAGGGGAAAATTGATAAGTTATGCTATTTTGTGTTATGATGATTTTCCAAACGTTCTCGATGAACCAGATAGGGACCAGATGTGATCAGTTCTCTTGGCCGTCGTACAATCAACTCTACAACTGTAAAAGCTGCTGCACAGTATCGATTGACAGTAGATATATTATTTGAAAATTGAAAGGGAGGAAATAGGTTCTCAGGGGGAATATGGCTGATTCGTAGGGGGAACAATGTGGAGATTTGGGTCTCAGGGGAAATATCAATTCCAAGTTTGCCATCATCAAAAAGGAAAAAATTGATAAGTTATGCGTCTTTTGTTTTGATAATTTGACAAACTTCATTAGATAACCAGATAAGGAACCTGATATAATTAGTTCCCTCGCATTTAGAGTAACTAGTCAGATGTCAGGTTCAGTTCTCAATGAAATCAGATAAGGGAACAACAGAGGGGACAGATAGGGATCAGTTTCGCTAGTCGTCATGCAGCCAGCTCTACAGTTGTAAAAGCTGCTGCACTGTACCGTTTGGTAGCAGTACAGCAGCACAGTTGTACCTTGCTAAGGCCAAACTAAAGGACATTATCTTGCATCATCTTTCATGACCTCTCACATATATTATTAACATGATGCAAGAGGTTTCACTCAACATTTTCAAATCCAAAAAATCATATTCTCTCAAGTGCTAGCCACCGCATCTCTCAAGAACAAAGCAGCTACAATCTCAAGGACCAGATCTAGAGATTGAAGATATCTTAAGTCCTTAGGTTTGTTGAGTTTTTCGTTCTTCATTTCATTTGTAATCCTTCATTATTTTCAAGCTCTTTGTAGGATAGATTTCAACCATTATTTAGTTTGGTTTCTTGACTAGAGTTAGTTAAGATTTGTTGCTTTATAATAGAGTTATTGCAAAGGGCTTACAATAGAGTTATTGTAAGGGGAGGGATTAAGAGTTTAATTCCTAAATTGTAATAGATTGTAATATGAAGTTTGCTCAGTTTAGTAGAGTCGAAATCCTACTAGGGTAGGTTGTGGTTTTTAATCCCTTTAGCAAGGAGTTTTCTACGTAAATATCGCATGTTCTTTATTTACTGCATATTAATTATGAGAACAGATAGAGAGTTCCCTATATTGTTTGGTTCTACTTTCCACTTATTTACTCTGAAAACAGATAGAGAACCTGGTTCTCTATGTTGTTTGGTGGACACCTAGTTTCTATCATTTAAGTAGGCTGTATACAAAGTTTGAAGTTATTTGATGGAGATTTGGACTAGTTTTAAATAAGAATTGTAAGTGAAAAATCGTACAGGAAGTTCGTTAGAGATACTTTTTTTTAAAGATTAGGACGTCTGAATCTAAATACTTATATGAATATCTGAATATCAAGATGTGTATTAAGATTAAGACATATGAATCTGAATACATATTTGAATAATAAGATGTATATAATATTAGATTAATTAATATTTTATTTGAATTTATGTTTATACATATAGGGTTTTACTAACCTACTACATTATTGTAATAGGTTAGCATTGTAGACGTATTTGACTTGTCTAAAATGCCCTATCTAATTGATTTCACCACATTAAATTTAAGGATTTTTTTTGTCCTTTTACCAAATCCATATTTCATCTCTACCTTTCCCCAAAATAAACCCAGCTTTTTAAATCCTTTCCCGTAACCCAGCCATCTCTATAACTCGATCTTTCATCTCCAACCATAGGTCTTCTCATATTCTAATAGTGTTTTCTTTTTCAGTATTTTCCAGATTGCACCTTGACAAATATTGCAATGAAGGCAAGAGTTTAGTATCGTAATGTCCCTTCATTCACTGATCAAAATTATTGTGTAAACTTTTCGTACATTTTTTAAATTTGTTTATGCCCAAAAACTATTCTATCTAATTTAATTTGATAGAACCCACCATTATTGTTCCCATTTTGATTTTAGATTCGGTATTCATTTTTGTTTAATCACTGAACAACAAGACTGTTAAAAAATATAAAATCCTTATTTTTGTGATTTTTTTTTTGTTCTTGTTCTGACTCTGTACAAAACCTTGTAAAATCAAATTATTAGGAAAAATTCATGGAAGACATAGATTGGACTTACAAAACTAATGGTGAAAGTAGAAGACGAAGCTCAATTTTTTTTCATCTCTGCAAATTGTTCGTCAACTCAATCTCTGAGGTTCGTTCTTCAACTATGGATAGAAAGAGAAGAGGAGAGAGAGGTGAAGGGAGACGGCTGGGTCATGGGAAAGGTTTTGACAAGCTGGGTTTATCTTTGGGAAAGGTAGAGATGAAATGTGGATTTGGTAAAAGAATAAAAAAATCCTTAAATTTAATGTAATAGCATCAATTAGATAGGGCATTTTAGAGAAGTCAAATATGTATACAATGCTAACCTAACTACAACCATGTAGTAGGTTAGCAAAACGCATATATATATATATATGATAGTTGGTGGTGGTGGCGGCTAACGGAGGTGCTTGTGAGTGCCGACTAGAGGCAGTGGTTGATGGTAGGGGTTCTAGATAGTAGCTAGTGGTGATTGGTAGCGATTGCAATTATGGTTGAGGATGATGGTGGTGGGGTGGCGGTAGTAGTGGCAGGTATGGTTGAGGATAGTGGTGGTGGCAGTGGTGGTAGTTGATAATGGTAGGTGGTGGCGGCATTTAGTAATGAATGTGGATGGTAGCATCTTAACAAATTAAATCTTTATTACAGATCTTAATCATACAGACCTATTCAGACCCATTAAGCGATTGTGAAGTAAAAAAATAAACACACTTAATGATTAAGATCTAAATGATTAAGATTCAAACTTTAAAAATAAATGCACTTAATGTCTGAGATCTGAATGATTAAGGTTCAGACCTCCATTAAGTGCAAACAAATGAGGTCTTATACACTTTTATATAATGTTATACATTTTTATACAAAAAGGTACATTATGTATATAGTTGTATAAAAGTGTATTAAGATGTATCAACCTTGTATACAATATGTATAAGAGGTGTTTATACAATATTATACACTATTATACAAATGAATCCTATCAATGGAGCTTCACGGGTCTTCTTTTTCCTTTAGAATCTTCAGAAATTTAACTCAAATCTAGCTTAAATCTACTCCAAATCACTTCAAACTTAAACTCCTCTTGATGATTGCAAATCAATTGCGACAACATCCAATCCAAATAACTAAAAATGAAAAATTCAATTTCTGAAATCGACGCTTTGAATGACCTTAAAGGTGACTTCTATTTTTCTAGTTTGATAAATCCAATAACTTACCAAGTGAACCTCTTTAGTGCATGACAATAAATGGAGGAAGTGATCTTCATATGACTAAAAAAATAACTAATTGTTTTACGTATTGTTTTTTTTCTTCTTCTTCATCCAAATAGTGGTTATCAGCTTTGAATCTGAAAGGAAAATTGAATGAGAATAACAATGGTAGAGAAATTTTAGGGTGCAAAGCCCGGACACGGGGAGAAGAAGAACGAAGAAAAGAAAAAATAATTAAAAGGGGGTGGGCTAACGGGTGAAAAGTAAATTTTCAAGCTATGTATAACCTGGGCCATACAGGGCAAAGGCTTCAAACATGGACTATTTTTTGATGGGTTATTGGGCCAAGTAATAAGGCGTGTAATTCTCCCTTTTTTGGGAGTTTTTCCTATATATACTATGATAGGAACTTATTAATTTATTTTTTCTAGGTTTTATAGTTCTCAAAAAGTATCTAGATTTTTCTTACAAATTGTATATATTCTCCCCTTAAAGCTCTCGTCCCAAGATTAATACCTTCAATTAAGGGATTCAATTATATCCTTTCCTTTTTTCACACTTCTCCTCATTTCATGCGTCCTAGTTTTTTCAATACGCAGATCTCCTCTTCTATTTCTTAGATAGTTGCACGTCTTCAACAAGAAGTTGGTAATTTTGCTTCAGTTGTTAAATGATTTTGGTTGGAACCTTCAAATACTGGATATAATTCCATACTACATTTTTTATGTTCTTATTATCCTTATAATGTTAGAAAAGTGATACCTAATCTAACAAATCCAATAATACAGAACTGATTTCCATAATAGATACCAAAAAGGTACTTTTTCTTTGCAGTTATGAAATCTATACACACGGCATAGAATGTCATGAGATGACAAAAAAAAAAATAGTTGCTAAAAGTTTCTTCAACAATTCAAAAATTGTTAAACTCTAGCAAAATTATTACTAATAGGATAATGGCTCATCCACAATCCAAATGTGAAATTGGTCACAAACTTACAATTGCTCATCACCATATACAATTATCGCACATTTGTGATACAATTTCTGCAACAACTATAATTATGATATAATTGTACACAATTCTGATCTTCATCTTCTTCAAGTTTCAATTACAATTCTAAACTTAAATTCTGATACAATATTGTATTATAATTGTATTAGTATTTTATTAGATATTATTTTACATATTGATATATCAGATACAAGTCAAATACAACTTTGATATAATTGTGATACAATTATGATACAATATCATACAATCGTGATACTATTCAGAAACTTTTCTTCTTAGAGTTTCAATATGAAATTTTACCTAAAAATAACTCTAAACTTAACCAATCTCCCTCATAATTGAGATATAAACTCCAAGTTATATTCTCAATCGTTTGCAAGAGCACCCAATCCAAACAAATCACAAATTCGTAAAGCCCAAATGTTAAATTCAAAGTTATGAAGCTTTTTAATGGTTGTCAATGGAGAACTCTTTGCTACTGTAATTTTAGAGATAATGTCGATGAATTTGCGTGAAAAGGATGAGATTTGAATTAATTTGTACGAAGAGAGAAAATTTTCAAATTCTTTTTGAAAATGGGATGAAAACGTGATTTAGGGGCTTTGTATAACTGATATATGTGAGAGTGGGATAGGGAGAGGGGNAGGGGAGAGGTAAGGGCTGTATCAGTTGCATCCTAGTTTTAAGGATACTCTTTTTATTAAGATTTTGTAGATAAATTAATAAATACAGATAGATAATATATTTTTTAAGGAACCTAAAGAAAAGTGATAAATAAGTTTCTATTATAGTATAGCTACATATATTTTTTTTTTTCAGGTTACACTTCTAATTTAATTGGTGATGCTGAAGGATAAACTACTTTTGACCACCTTTATTTTTAATTAAACAAATCTTAATTAATTTAAGTTAAAAAACAGTTAACTTAATCTTATATATAAGAGAAAAATTCAACAAAATAGAATAATAGTAGTTTTTATTAAAATTTTCTGTTGATATCGTTTTATAATTTTTTCCCTCATTATTTGATTTTTTTGTTATTTATTTCGTTATTATTTTGATTTTTACGCATTTGGTTCCAAACAAATATCCACACGTCGTGGTTAATTATGTTGATCGTCATCGACCTCATCGAACTAAAAAGAAAACAATATCACTTCTCTGTTATCATCTTTCATCTCTCTCTCTCTCTCTCCTGCTGTCTCACTCACTCTTTCTTTCGCCGGCCAGCCGCCGTCCTCCACCTTTTATTCATTTTCCGGTGACTGTCTTCCACGTTCCTCCTCTTTAATCCCTCATCCTATCCTCACAGGATGGTGGCTCTTTCAAATTCTTTGCTCTTACCAACATACCCTTCTCTCCATTTCTCTTCTGGTAATTCTTTATATATATATTCTAAATTTTCATTATTATAATAATTCGCTGCTTTTGCTGCACCCATTACTCTCTTCCCTTCAATTTATGTGACTGTGTTTGACTGAATGTGACTGTGTTGGATTGGGCACGTAACTCAAGTACGGAATAAAGACTTTTAGAACTCACGTTCTTAAATGATTATGCCATGAGATTCTGTGATTATAAAAGAATGTCAGTAAGAGAAAAATGAAAATTTTAAATGTTTTCACATATATAAGGGTTTGTTCTTTTTAGAAAGAACTAATAAGGAAATAGTGCCAGGATTAATTTACATCAATCAAGCTCCGTAGTAGCGTAATTGGACGACTAGACAGAGGTCTATATTTCAATATTTGTGTCTCCTTATCTGTTAAAGTAACTGTAGCATGAAGTAATTTGAGTCTCAGAAGACCTTGAGACCTTAGTTAAGAACAAATCAAAATGGGCTAGTAGCTACAGGCTAGTTGGGTTAAAGGTTCTTTGTTGTTATACTGGTAGTTTTCTCACTGGAGCTTTTTAGATAAGAACACAGACTTGTATGTCCGTGAAGGGATAAATGTGAGATTTATGGAACATCCAGTCTTAAGTAACGCCAATTTGATTATAAGAAATGTCTTGTCTTTCATCTTATATGGTGGTGTTTGGCTGGATACAAAGTTTAAGATTACAAGATTCAGAGGCTATTATTTGTATGTTATGCACACCTTTAATTAAGACCACAAGATTCAAAAGTCTTCTTTACATTCTTAAATTTGTGTCCTGCCAAAATAAGACATAAATAGAGGAAGTAATAGTTTTTAACTTGTCACATCAATTCCTATAAGATCATATCTATAAGGGCTTTAATGGCAAAAACGGGAGTGTTAAGTTTAAAGATTTTTCAAATATAAAAAGGTGTGAATCTTTGTGGAACAACAAAAGGTGTTGTATAAAATGAATAAGAGAGAGTATTATATAGTATTGGAATGAGATAGACATGAACAGAGTGGCCTTTAAATATTCATATTGTAGGGTACTCTCTTGATACAGTGACCCTTATGCTGTTCCAGCAACCTTTTCCAAAATGTTTATTTGAATTCGTGCCAGGTGTTTATTTCAATACATTAAATAAGAGGTCCTTAGAAAAGTCAACAACCTTCTCTGCTTCTTATTAATTTTAAGCATAACATCTGAATGCAAATTGTTTGATATAAATTGGATTGTGTGTTTTTTTTTTTTAACAAATTATTTGCGGAACTGAGTGAAGCTAAAAGTTCTCATGACAAATAAGATTGGTTTAGTCATACATGGCACGGTCAGTTGTTTCATTGATGACTCTCTCTTTCAGCCAAACCTAGATGAGTAATGTGGCATAAGTCCGGTATCTTTATTAATGTGCTAGGTTCTAGTTTGAAGTCAGCAGACCAAAGTGTCAGTGGCACCACCAAGTTGGCCTTCAGTCCAAGGAGTAGAGGAAAATCATCCTCATCTAGAAGTTCATTGACAGTTCAAGCAGGATATAGGTATTTCTTCTCTTATTCTCACGTGCTCTAGTTGTATGCAACATATACATTGATGTTACATCACGTTTCTTTAGTTTGGTGGTCAGTAGTCCTTCGATAGATTATATTTTCATCTTAATAAGTTAATGTTAGAGTTGATTAGGACAAATCAATTGAAACCTTCGATAGATTATATTTTCATCTTAATAAGTTAATGTTAGAGTTGATTAGACCAAATCAATTGAAAAGTTCAATCCCGGATAGATGGACCCTCTGTCGGATCATGTTTGAATTAGTTTGGTCTGGCAGTTGTTCTGCAAAACTGTGAATCCAATTTACTCTGGAGTGACAGAAGTAAATTTGGCTCTTTCCATTTAAATAGGAAAAAGCAAACTGTACTTTTGTTTCTTTCATGCATTGGTGATCCACTGACAGGAGAACATATCTTATGGGATGTTTCTCTTTCTTCTTAATTGGCAGTGATGGTGGAAGGCCAGGCAATACCAGAATCTTTGTTGGTGGCTTTCTTTTAGGAGGAGTAATCATTGGTGCACTTGGTTGTATCTATGCGCCTCAGGTAAAAGTGCAGTAGCACTTGTATTGGTCACCGCCTTTGGTCGTCTTTGCTCTAAAAATACTTGTGAATGTTGTTTCATCACTTCTTGATATAAAGACAACCAAAGGCGGTGACCTTTTCCGTATTGGTCACCGTCTTTGGTCGTCTTTGCTCTAAATGCCTTTTCCGAATTTCTTCTCTCTTAATGTACGTGGGAGGGGTAAGATGACTGCCCTTTAATTTCTCTTTTACAGATTAGCAAGGCATTAGCTGAAACAGATAAGAAAGACCTCATGAGAAAATTGCCCAAATTTATATATGACGAAGAAAAAGCATTGGAGGTAGGCTGGTATTTTACATGTCTCAATTTTTTTTTTTTTTTTTTTTTTT